>PVKA01022242.1:0-37389 GCA_004027165.1 Ctenomys sociabilis
GCTCCCCATGCATGACCGCAAGGCCCAACATGGCCCTCAGCAAGGCGGCAGCCGACACCCTGCAGCAGAAGTTGCAGCAGGATTATGACCGGGCCATGAGCTGGAAGTACAACCGGGGTGCCGGACTTGGCTTCTCTGCCACCCCCAACAGAGTTTTCTACATCGACAAGAATGCATCTAGGTCTGTCAGGTTGGAAGATTAAATGCTGATGTTTTCTACCCAAACAGCTCAGATGGCTTTTTTTAGCTTTGTAGATGAGAGCCACCTCGTAGTCCAGGATGGAACACCTATGGACACCTGTGGACAAACTGGGCAGCTCATGTCTTGGGGGCTAAAACACATGTTTTTCTGTTAAACTTTCCATCCCTATGGTGACATGGGCATGTGAATAATGGCAGCTGACAACTGGCATTTGTTGGGTGTATAGTGCCCAGGCACATACTGTGTTTTGCATTAATGTATTTAATCATCATTATGAAGTAGGTGCTATTCATGAGGCAGCTGAGGTTTAGGGAATGTGTATTAAAATTGCCAGGGCCACCCACTGTCGACTGCCATGTGTTATAGGGTTGTACCCTAAGCCCTAAGTCACTAATCACTGTGAACATTTCTTCTAGATATTTTCATCCAGGGTACTATTTGGAGATTAAACGATGGAGGAAACAAGTTTTATGGCATGGCTGATTCTCAGGAAGTGGAGTTAATGGTAATAGAGGATTGGCAAGCTCACTTATATTCCTGTTTGGAGTAGCTGCACACAAGACATGAGGTGCTGCCAAGCAGGTGTGGCTGCCCTTTCTTTGCTGCACCTGCTGTCCTTCCCTAAGCCTGAATTTGACATATCTAGAGAAGACTTGGAATGAGTTGATGGCAAAGAACCCTATGACATCTATAGTGGAAGCTGAATGCAAGGAGACACAGGCTGGATGGCACATGTTGCTTCATTGTGTGAATCCAAGCCTGGGACAGGTTCCAGGCTTGGACCCCACAGAAGCCTCCCAGCTCCAGATGCAGGGACCCACAGGACCACTTGCCTCCCATTCATTAGCCATTTGCATCCCAACCTAAAAGTAAGTCCTTCCCACCATAGTTAAAGCACATCTTCCAGATGAGCTCCTTTGATGGGGCAGTATGGTCTGAGTCTAGCTATGCTGCTTTCAGGAAAAGGAGTTAACTGCTAAGTCCTCCAAGGCAGTATAGGGAAGCAACATTTACACCAGATTTTGGTGTTTTCTCTAGTTTGTGGGCATGCCGTCTGGAACTGAACATTTCTGGAGTGGTGGCCCTATAAAAGTAGATTGTTTTTCCACATTCATATACAAAAGAAAAAGCAAACATCTTCCATAAAAGAAAGCTACCAGCATTCCTTTGCAACGCCTTTAAATGCCCGTCTAGTCCTCGAGCTGAGGACCTGAAGCCTACTTGTATGAATAGACACTGAAACACTACTTTTTGGAGAACAGGATTTGCTTTATTAATAATCCCCGCTTACTTGTTTTTGATCCCCACTTACTATCAGAAGAATCTGGGCAGAGACCAAAGCCTAAATCATTCTGAATATGTAAAAATAAAGTAAAAACCGAAGTTCATTCCAGTAAAAGAGGGCAGCAAAGATAGGGTTAATTTGGAGTTGGTGCCAGAGTCCTTGCTGACAGGCTCGTGGAGGACCAGGTCAGGTCCTTGTCTGCAGAGGGAGTCTCAGGGCCAACTCAGTCAGATGATTCATGCCTGGTTGTTTGCTTTGCTTTTTGATATATTCCAGAGTTTTCACCTAAGAGGAAAAAGAAATATCTATCTTGTTTCTTGCTCGTAAGTCTGTCCTTGGAGACCAAGCCTCTAACAGATTGGCTACTGTGTGAATTATACTTGTTAGCAGAGGGTAAAGTGTCTTGAAGGATGAAAGCAAACCTTAGGTTGTAATGTGTCCTTAAAATCAGATTTGGGTTTGGCCAGGAAGTTGTTATATGCATGGTTTTCATTCAGAGGGAATATACTTGAAATGATATGCCTTTTAGTGGAAAGGAACCCAGACTTCTTGGACCATTCCTTTTTAATAGCAGAGATTAGGGCAGCCTGATGTCCAGCCCCCCCCCCCCCCACGTTGTGCTGCACCACTGGTGCTCTGTGGCCTTGGCATGGGTGAACACAGTGCCTTACCATGGTCCTGGTATCTGCACAGCCGTGCCTCTGTGCTAGGTGCCACAAGTTAACAGAGAGCTGATTAAGCTTGTTATTACGCAGGTCTCCATGGGCCAAGATGCTGTTGAAGAAGGAGAGGCCCAGCAAGCTCTGGCGCTTCAAGGCCTGAAAGAGAAAGGAAAAGTGTTGGCCTTAGGCTGTGGACAAGGCTGACTGAGTCAGTCATGGTAGACCTTACTTCCCTATATTTTGTAGGGAAAGGTGCTTCACCTCCTGGGTCTTGGCTCTCATCTGTGAACTGAGGGCAGAGTGGGGATCAAGTGAGATGGTTTAGCCTCCATACCTGATGGGCCACACTCAAAGGTCATTATCAAGGAATGAAACCGAACCAAGAGGAGCTAGGCATGATGATGGCCTAGCTCATCCTAGCATTCAAGAGGCTGAGGGTGGGCTGGCCAGACAGCTCAGGGGACTAAAGCACCTGCTTAGGCAGAGCGCAGCAGCCAGGGTTTGAGTCCCAGCCTGCCTTGTGGGCCCTGCCCCTGGGGGAGGCCAAGACAGTGATTGAGACTGGGTATGGTGGCACGCACCTGTAATCCCAGCTCTTGGGAAGCTGAGAACAGGAGAATCACTACGAGTTGGATCTATGTAATGAGACCCTGTAGACCCCTGTACCAAATACAAAAAAAAAAACTGAAGGAGCAACAAGTTTGAGGTCAGCCTTGAACTATAGTGAGTTCAAGGCCAGCTTAGACTATATAACAGTAAGGCTCTGTCTCAAAAAATAGAGAACCTCAAGTGTCCTTTTTTAAAAAGCCGCCTCACTTTAACAAAAGCACAATTTAAAGCTAAGGACATCAGCATGTGTCTCAGATTTGCCTCAAGTTGCCCAAAGCTGCACTAACCATTTCCACCTCTCAGGTGTGACAACAGATACTGTACCAAGTGATAACTTCTAGTGAATATAGTTCCTCAAGGTTTGATGCTGACATCCAGCTTCTCCAAGAACCAATCCTGTCAGAGCAGACCAAACTGGAGGCCCAGCTTTGAGACCAGAAAGCCAGTCTCCAAAATACAGTGATAGGCTAGCTTTCCAAAGGTGAATGCAAACACAAAGGAATGCCATGCTGACAGGTGGGTCAGGCCAAGCACTCCAGGCCCTTGCTGGGGAACCCTGCCTGTGCATGTTTTATTCCTAGGCAGCTGAAGGGTGCAGGCTCCAGAGTACACCAGGGCCACTGCTCTGTCTCACAGCACCTGACCCAGTCTGCACGACAACTTGGTGACAGGTTGTTCCAGCATTCTATACCCTATTTGTGCAGGTAGAATTATGGAGGTCAGCCCAACTGAATGACTTGAGCCCATAAAAGTAGAAAATTTTTTCTGTCCAGAGACAAGAGTGGGAAAGGAAAGATGAGGCAGAAAAGAAAATCTGAGAGGTTTAAAGGTCTTGATCCACCGTTATTGGCTATCACAGTGCAGGAAGGGAGTGGAGGCACCTTCCAGGAGAAAATGCTGCATGGCAACAGCCAGGGAACAAGGCCTAAGTTGTTCAGTTATATGCAGTTACATTCTTTGCAGTAAGAGCTTCGACAGTCAACACCTTGAATTCAGTTTTATAAAACCTGAAATACAACCTGCCAACCAGTGCCAGCTTCACATGTGCCAGATTGTCAAGCCTTCCCTGGGTACTGATCTAAGCTTCTAAGATGGTGGCTGCTGGATGCACAGCAATAGGAAGCTGACATTCCCACTGTGCAGACGAGGAACCTGAAGCTCTTGAGGTGCCAAGGTCCCTACCAGGAGGTTCCAAAGGAGACCTGAGCTCAGGAAGACTAGAGCCGAGGCATATGCCCATAGTCTGCCCATGCTACAGACACACAGTGGACATCACAGTCAGGAAGCAGCTGAGCTAAGAGCCTCATGGAGAAGTGGGTGTGCTGTGAGTGCCCCCGCAGCAGGCACAGGGAGACGTGTGGCACTTGCCAGGCAGACTTCCTACCTGGCTAAGTATGGCCCACTCTGGCTTCATGTGTACATCAGACCTCATGGCCCAGCCCCAGTCAAGACCCAGTGCCCATCTGCTTCCCTTTGGAACTGGCCATGTCTGATGCCTGAAACAACAGAATGCTTGTTTTTCTGCTAAGCTAAAAGAAAAATCAAATATAAAAGCATTTCCCCTAAGAGAGGGGAAATAACTACATTTCACTGAAGTGAGGAAGATTTTTAAACAGTCAAACAAGTAACAGTATCTAACTAGGGATTTCTTTGCCACAGAACTCAATAAGCATTTTATCCTAAAAAGCTCAGTTCACAAGTGTTTAAATGCTATGGCTCATTAAAACACCAACAGAGCCATGTCTGAGGGCTGTAGAGCCATACCAGTGAATATCCCAAGACAGACAAACACAAACATATCACAGCAGAGACAAATCAGGGACTTGGGCCATCACTGTTCTCCTTAGAGGTTTTAAATAGAAAAGAGCTGCTTTTCCTTCTGTTCCTGAGATTTGTCATTTCCAGGAAGCGCTAGGGGTCTGGCAAGGTTCCCAGCTCACCACACCCAAACATCTTCATAAAGCTCATGATTAAAACAGGGCTGACTCTCCTTAGAGGTCAATTCTGGAAACAGGGCTGCTACTAGCACTAACAAATGTGACATATCAGCAGTGGGGGGTCCTTGCTCTTCAGTACAGAGTGTGTCAGCAACTATGGGGGTGCCAGCACCAACTTCAAGCTCCTGGGGGTGGGAGGGTCATTAGTGACTGGAAAACTCCAACCTGTGCAGGCATCTGTACTGAATTTTATACATAGTTAAAATGAACTGTTTAGGTTCACATTGGGCTATCCATACTTTTCCAAAGAATACATATTTGGACATTTTTAGTTAAGTCTTCAGGCTTGATGCAAGATGAAATATCCTTAGAAAATCCAGACTTTGTTATTTGCCTCTTCCCTCTCCACAAAGCAAAATAAGGGAAAATATTAAAATAATTAGAATTACATGGCTGCCTTTGTATTACTGTGTTGGGGGCTCTAGGCTATGGTCATTTATAGCAGGGTCCCTGCTGATGTACGCGACTTGCTGCCTGAGTGTGATGAAATCTATTTTCACATAATACTGCAAAGCTTTCATGACATCCTCCCAGTAACCTGTTGTTGCTGATAGGTCTATGAGCTAGAAGGAGGCAGAGGAGCTACCGGTTTTAGAAAATCAGAGAAGTCAAGGATTTTTCATGGACGGGGGGTGAGATGTCAGTAGAGGAAGCTGAAGGCAAAAGGTGGCTTCTCTTGTGAGGTCCAAAGGTTCCCTGCCCAGACAAGGGGCAGGGCCCCTGACCCTCACTGAGAATGTACTAAGTTCATGGAAAGGTATCAGGGCAGGGATAGGGAGGTACCCCTGCTGATCCTCATTTGTTTGATGCACCAGTTTTCCTAAACGGTTCCAATGTTGTTCCTTCCATGGATCCCCAGGTCCCTCCTTGCTTAAGTGGGTCCAGACTCAGGGTGGGAGGGGCACACACATGTCCTCTGGAAAAGGCACTGGAAGGTGCTAGGAGGCACCAAGCCCCCAAGGCAGTGGTTCCTTCTGCTCTGTAAGATCAAGAGGAAGTTGTCAGGTGACATCTCATACTAGGTCAGAATAAAGAGTGGGATGCTCAGAGCTTCCGGCAAACTGCTCAGAAGGGAAAGCTCAGAAAAAGTAAAGAGTAAAATCCAGGGGAAACCTGGAGAAGATAAGCCAGTCAGCAGCTTGGACACCTGTGGCACTGCCAACTTCCCCCTTCTGCAGACTACTGGGCAACAGGAATCCACCTAGACTTTTAACAGGTCTGCATCTGCATGCCTTCCCGGTGAAGCCTGACACAGATCTCTGGGATCTGTGTATCACAGCCAAGGCTGCTGAAACAAGCCATGGTCAGCATAACTAAGGAAGGGGGAACCTGGGAATTGCATTAGAATCAATCATCTGTCCATATAGAGAGGATGGAAAACCCATTCTGAAAAACAAAGACATGGCATCTGGTAACATTATTTTGGGGATCAGCACAGAGGTTCTAGAAAGTAGCCTTGACTATACCCAGAGATAGTACTCTTGGCATCAAGTTTCCTCCTCTTTCAGTGTGACAGGAATATGGGAGAACCAAATGAAAGTATTGAACTGAAGCTCTTAATATGAAAAAAAAGGGTGATAAAACTGGGAAGACAGAACTTCCTGCTGCAATTAGATAACACACAAGCCACTTAAGAAAAGATGAAAGAGGAAAGGCCTTGGCTGAGGCCAGAGGTCATGCTTAGGAATCCAGGGTATAATTTTTGCTGTTCTATCAAAACCACAGCATCAGCCAGGCATAGTGATGTTCACCTGTATCCCAGCACTCTACAAGGCTGCAGCAAAGGGCAAGTTTGAGCCTAAGCCTAGATGACTTAGACCTTCAAATTAAAAGGCTGGGGATGTAGTTCAGTGTTAAATTCCTGGCTTTAACTCATTGAACACCAAAAAAACCCCACAGGAATCTCTGGGCTTTAGTTTCTTTATCTGTTCTGTGAGAATAAACATGTTGCTGTGTGTGCTGAAAGAGCTAAGGAGCGGCAGAAAACACATCAGCTATTCACTATGTCTAGCTGGAGCACCTGCTACACACTGGCTCTGCGTGGCAGAGGCAGGGGAGCAGACATGGTGAATGATGATGGATGCCTGTGGCTGGGCCTGTCAGAGACCTTTGGTCCAAGTTCTGATGGGGATGAAGGGAAAGGTGTGGACAGATGATACACAGTACTACAGAAATGATTAAGTGCAGCAGTGACATTTTCACAGAGAGATAGGTGCATCGTAGCTCCCTGAGGGGTCTGGATGGCCTCTCTGTGGAGGTCCTATACACTAGAGCTGAGATGTGAATGAGAACCAGGCAGAGAACGGCAGGATCAAAGGTCCTGAGGTGCTCAGTGCGCTTTTTGCTCAAAAAAACATCACTGCTATGCAATCCTTCCCTTTCAGGACAGACCGTATTCCACCCACCCTGCAAGTACATGCTTTTCAGAGCCAGGCACCCACCTCATCCTTCACCAGGGTTTTCAGGTGCTCCAGGATCTGAGCCATCACGGTCTCACACAGCTTGTTGTTTTCAGCCAGGAACTTAGAGTCTCCCCCATAGAGGCTATCGTTGGAGTCAACTGCTTGAACAAGGAAAATCAGTGAGATAGGGCTGGTGTGTAGCTCAGTGGCAGAGTACTTGGCAAGTGAGGCTCCAGTTCCATCACACTCATACAATAGTGAACATGCTATGCTACAGTGTCAGCAGATGACCGGAAGTCATGGCAGGATAAACTCAAATGGCCAAAGCTTCCCACTAATCTTTGGGTCTTGAAGATCACAAAGAAAACAGCTGGCCTATAGAACAATCTGAGCCAGAGACAAACACTAGACACAGCAGCACAGAAATCTGTGGAGGCGACAGCAGTAATCACTGTGACCTCCAGAGCAGCTGCCAGACACTTCTCCAGTTTGTGTACAGTATCACAACCAATATATTAAAAAGTGTGAAGATTTCCCTTTTATGGATAAGGAAAACTGAGGCTCACGAGTAGTCCCAGCTGGAATCCTAAACCAGGAGGTCTGATTCCAAAGCCCAGGCTCTGAACAACTTATCTGACTACCTGCCCAGTCACCTGCCCCCACCCCAACAAAAAAAAAGAAAACTAGCCTTCAAGCTGCTGTTCAAGCAAGAAGCTCTCTGATAATATCTCTTGCCAAAAAGTTCTCTGTTCTCTCCCTGGTCACCTCAAGTGACAACCACTGCTTAGAGAAAGGCCAGGATAGCCTGAATGTAGGCTTCCTTCCTCAATTCCTGCCACCAACCTTCACACACAGCCTGGCCTCCTCTTCTGGATAAGAAAAGAGACTGCCATTTACACTACACTTCATGATACATTTTCAAGCTGCTTCTTGAAAAACCTGACAGTTTGTCCTTTCCATGATCACATAGAAAGAACATGGGCTTCTACATCTTTTCCCACTGAATCCTTTTACCTGCTATCACCTCAGCACCCAACTGCTGGTTTGTATGGGCCAAATGCAGTCATCTAATGCACAAGTAGTGCTCTTGGGGCAGTCTGGTTCAGCATGGGACCCTAGAGCCAACACATTACTCAGTGGCCAGGAACTGGAAAGTACAGAGGCAGCGCTTGCAGCTTCCTGGTCCTCCTCTGTGTGCCACTGTCACAGGTGAGGACATCTGATAAACCAAGGGCCACCTGTTCCTCCAGGGGAGGTGGCCACATGTGCTCTGTGCTATCCCAGTTCTGTACTTAGGGACTCAGCTGCTGGAATGTAATTTGTTGAGCTTTTGCTGCCCATTTCATCACTGTCTATAAAGAACAAGAGGGAAGAATCCTGTCTTGTGTTGCACTAAGAGGCAATATGAGAAACATAGTAGAACTATGAAGTTGTACAAGTGAGAGACAAACATTTGCAGAAGGCTGAGGCTGAGAGGGATAGCCACAAAGGACTGTACTATCATCACCATAAGCTCCCTGCCATAGACTGCACAGAAATACTGATTTCTGACTACAGGCTACAGACACAAGGGACCATGTATAACAGATACCTGCCAAAGAAAACTAAAGTACAAGACCAGAGATGGTCTCTGAGCTTTTACATAGGAAAATTAGTAAACAGATCAACAATCCATGTTTCTAAACTATAGTAATATCTCAGTTCACAAATGCTTCTGTTCCAAACAAAAGCATTCAACAAAAAATTTTCATTCATATGCATTTGTCTATACTCTTTAAAATAAAATAAAATTGGGGCCAGGGAGATGGCTCAGTGGAATAAGTGCTTCCCTGGCAAGCACAAGGGCCTGAGTTCAACCCCTGGTTCCACCAAAAAATAAATAAAATTGAAAAAAAATTTTCTGCTCACAAACTCCATATTGGATGACAAACATAAACATGGCCATCTTCCCTAAAATCATGAAACAGATTAAATTCATGAACCAAGGTACTACTATATACTATATGGCCTATAATTTAGTGGGAAAAATTTAAAAGAAATAGGACAGGAAAAATGAACAAAAAATTTTAAAAGGAGAAAATGAACATCAGCAGTAAACAAAGAACAGAAAACTAAGAGTAAAACAAAATCCTGATGATACTCAGCTTTGATTATAGGGTTCAATAACCTATGGGTAGAAGTATAATACTTTAGTTAGGAAAAGCTAAATGTTTAAAAAATGTTAACAGTACCAGGGATATAGTTCAGTGGCACAAGAACTTGCCTGGCAAGCACAAGGTCCTGAATTCAATTCCTGGTAAACCCCCACAAAAAAATGAAATAATTAAAAGTTAAATATTTAATGGTTACATTAAAAATGTGAACAAGTAGTGAGAATGTGCAGAGGGTGTAGCTTGTACACGGCCAGGAAGAAAACATGCTGCTGCCACTGTGGAAAATTGCAGAGGTTCCTCAGAAGTCAGATGCTTGTGAGCCCAGAACTTCAGGAAGCTGAGCTTGGGCAAGCTAGTGAGCTGCTGCCATCCATCAATCAGTCAGTCAAAATCAATCCAAAGGGCAGAGGCTATAGGTTGGCAGGATGGCCCTAGGTTCAATCCTCAGTCACACACACACACACACACACACACACACACACACACACACACACACACACGAATATAACTAGAATTATCTAATCCAGCAATGCTTACTCTAGGTATATGTTTCAAAAACACTTGTACACCAATGTTCGCAACAGTATTGGGGACCACAAATTCACACTGGTTAATTTTACAAACTTCCCTAAGGAAGATCACCAAGGCTTAGGTGATCTGTATCACTCTTTTGAGATTTCCCACTAACTCCTTAGGGATGGGCCATCCTCTCCCACCCACCAAGACAAGACCACTAAGATTAAGAAGCACTCCAGGGCAAGGTTCTTCTTAGCATGGGATCATCTGCCCCTCTCCAGTCATCCAAGTCATCCACTGCCTGGAGCCATCAATCTCTGCTCTGAATCTTCTGCTAATCCCTCGTATCATGACCTCCCAGCCCCACTTCATGTATTTGTCTCTTATTTCATCCTTTCACAGAACCCCTCACCCAGGCAGCTGGGGATCTTGTCTAACTCCCTGAATACAACAGGCTTACTCACAATAGCTAAGTGATGGAAACAACTCGAATATTAATATATGAGTGTATAAATAAAATAGGCCTATCCATTCCATTATTCAGCCTTACAAATGAGTAAAATGCTGATAATGCTACAAAATGAAACATGAAGTTATACTATCCTAAATGAAATAAAGCCTACATGAAAAGACAAATATTGTATAATTCTACTCATATGACTTTCCTAGAATAGGCAGATTCATAGAAACAGAAAGGAGAATAGAGGTTGCCAGGGCCTGGGGAAGTTTTAATTACTTGGAATAAGGTTTTTGTTAGAGAAAAAAGCCTGGAAATGGATACAGTGATGCCTGTACATTTATAATATAATATACTTGATACAAATGTGTGTGTGTGTGTGTGTGTGTGTGTGTGTGTGTGTGTGTGTGTGTGTGTATGTGTTTTGAGACAGGGTCTCACTCCATAGTTCAGGCTGGCCTTGAGCTCACTAAGTAGGCCAGGCTGGCCTGGAACTCATAGCGACCCTCCTGCCTCAGCCTCCAAAGTGGTAGGATTACAGGCCAGCACCACTATGCATGGCATTGTACTTGATACAAATGAATTGTACACTTAATGGCAAATTTAATGTTGTGTATATTTTATCACGATAAAAATATTTAAGAGAAAAAAAGGGTCTTGGGGTAAAAAAAAAATCTGAATTTTTGACTTGGGAAAATTACTCAGGGCTTTATATTAAGAAATAAGCCCACAAGGAACTCAAACATATGATGTTCATTGTACTAGGGTCCAGAATAATGGGACAACCAGCAGCATAATTGCTCATCAACAGAAGGATCACAAGTTCAAGCCCAACCTGGACAATTTAGCCAAACCCTGTCTCAAATTAAAAATGAAAGGGCTAAGATGTAGCTCAAAGTAGTAATTAATGAACGAACAAAACAGTTCTGATTGAATACTTTGTTATAAAGTACTAAAATCATCAAAGTACGTGACCTATTAGTAGAATGTACTATTACTGAAAGGTAACTACAATATTCTATTAAAATGCTGTATATCTGAAGGCTTTCATATAAGCACACAGGTGTATGTCTCTATGTATCTAACACATAATTTCCTAGGAACTAATTTTTTTAATTTAATAATTTTTTCATCGTTAGGTGTTTCTATAATCTGGATGGATTCTTTGGGGGAAAGGGCAAGTCTAAACATACAGCAATTCACCAACAATTTCAGCTTTCTGTTCATTTCTAATTGGCATTTTAGGAGCCCTAGATCTTCATTCTTTTTTCTGAGGTTTTTATTTTGAAAATATCAAGGCTATAGAAAAGTAGATAAAAACATAAAAACACTGCCTGCCTCATCCAGAATCATCTATCCAAAACCCCTGACTAGAGGCTGGCTTGCACGCTCACTCTTGCTACACAAATTGGCAATTTTTATTGTATTTGTTTCTTGCTGACCCACTTAAAAGTAGGTTGTAGACACAAAGCTTAAGGATAGAACTGGTTTCTTTGCTCCCAGCTTCTGTCTGTTGGTAATTCCCACTTCCCCAGGCCACAACCTCTTTGGCAATTGCTCCTCTAATGTCCTGGGATTTCTCCTCCTCTTTCCTCTCCTTCCTTCCCTTCCCCTTCTTCCCATTCCCTTTTCCCTTCCCACCCTACCTTTTTCCCCTGGCTTGGAATCCTGCCCCAGCTTCCCAGAGTGGTGGGATTATAGCTGTGCTCAGTTCCTGGATTTCTAAGATGGCTCTGGCTACTGAGTTGCAGATGCTATTATTATTATAAGAGAAAACATTTGATTCAGCCACACACCACTCCAATTCTGAAGAGTGCACGACTATAGCTGATAAAGGAATTTCTCATGTCTACTGCTTAGACCCAGAATAGTTCTGGGTATAAGGCCCCAATCTTCCCCGAGGTTGTTTGCTCATTCTAATTGCCCACAGTGGAGAATAGGGAAGGGCCAGAGTGAGTAAAGCACAGCCAGCTCACTGATTCACACACTCATTCATAGGCAGACATGAAGAACGCTCCTTGCATGAGGCCTACTCCTCACTAGGTTCTGGGCTAAATAAAACTGAACACCCAGGCAAGGGTCAAGGCTGGCCTGGTCTTGCCCTCATGAAAAACCATCACAGCAGAGAGTGCCGAGCACCAGGAGAGGCACAAACAGTTCTGGGATCCTCAAATCTGGACTTCAGAAGGAGTTCTAGAATGAGGCATAAAGGTGAACTCTCAGAGTGGGAAGGAGGTGGGGGGGGCCAAGTTCTGTGGTGACACTTGGCCAAAGAAGGAGAAAGAGGTAAATTTGAGAATAAGAAATGTGGTTGGGTGGGAGTGCAAAGGAGGCTTTGGAGTTCAGACATGACCCTGGAGGTGGGCCCACAGTTTCTACATCTGCCTGGTCTGGGGGGTAACAATACCAAATGCTTCAGGGGCCTGGCAGGGATGTGGAAGAGTAAAAAAGGTTATGTTGGCTTCACAGAATCACTTGGGGTATATACTCTGCCAGTCTACTCTATCTGCACAGTAAATGAATAAGCAGTCAGCATTCAGGAACACTTCACTTCTACTACTTGCACACTCTCACAAGCTTGCCAGGAAGTGCTGAAATACTGCTCCAGGTATGTTAGAACAGTTTCCTTATTAATCTGGGAAGAAAGTAATTGGGGCTTCTTTTATCGATGCAGAAATTAATTAAGCCTTCTTTTCTAGAAGTTGATACCAGCTATAATAGTGTGTGAAGGGAAGGAAGTGGGAAGCAGGCGGCTGCCAACCTGCCCAGGTGCCCTGGGTCTTCCTACTCCTAAGACATTTGTCAGGTCACAGCTACCCATCCAGAGTAAACAGATGGCTGGGAAGAAAGAAAAGAAGATACACTTTTCTTTTTGCATTTTTAAAAGCTAGAAAACTTGGCTCTTGCTCTTTAGTTATCAACTTTCCCTTGCTTAACCTGGGGTTCTTATTCTGAGTAAGGATGTGCTAAACGTGCCATGAGGAGAGAGGACCAATGGAGCATGCTCCCTGATAGGCCCTAGGCTGTGCAGACCTATGTCTGTGTTTGGTCTTCAAAACCTTCTGCTTTACAGAGCCTTCTGAGCACACATTAAAAGGAGAAATTAAACAGTAAACAAATGAAAAGGTGTTCAATCTCATTAACTATTAAAGAAACACAAGTTTCAATTATCAGAATGGCCACATTGACAGATTTTATCAATAGAATGAATGGACCCTCACTGAGGTCTGGGGAAAGCACTAGCTGTTAGGAAAATAGAGAGGTAGCAAGGATGGAAGCTGAACAGTAGCAAATTCCATCAGCCAGCAACTCCCCTCCCAAGGGTCCACCTGAGGGGAATGCATGTCCCTGGTCACAGTGGCTATCCTCATGAACACTGGCCAGCCTCCCTACGTCACAGATGTGTCATCAGCTCCCAAATCCTAGGTAGGCACAGCCTGAGAGTTCTGCCAGAGGCTATCTCTTAGCAATAAAAATTTGGTCACTGCAATTTCCATGCATAGAGATTTCTTTTTTAACCCTAGAGCATACAGTTACTGACCAAAGCACTTTTAACAATAGAGCCATATTTTTAGAAACCAAAGCTTGGAACTGAGGGCCTCATAAGGAAGACACAGAGGATCAGAGGGACAAGGCTTGGCTTGGGGACTGTCTCTTATAGGCAGGACATGGCAAGGCTGTTCCTGAACCTGTACCAGCAAGTTCTAAAAGGCCATTCCCTCCTGCACATGCCCTGAGCTCAGAGTTGGCAGGAGCTCAACATCACCAGCACAGGCAACAAACACCAGTACTCGGAACCATTGATGCTGGCTTAGGAAGGGGACTGGGATGAAGCTCATCCCTGTGAACACAGAGCCATCACTGCATGGCCATCTGTAGCACAGTGACAAGAGACTGCTATTCCAAGCTTGGCTGAAGTCAAATGTCTCAGATGCTCTTAGGCAGGAGGAGAATCAGAAGTGTCTTTTTTTTTTTTTTATTTTAGGGAAGGGTCTACAGGGTGTTTAGGGTCTCACTACTAGATCGGACTCATAGTGATTTGCATGTTTACAGCCTCCAAGAACTGGGATTACAAGTGCATGCCACCACAACCAGTGTCAATTGCCGTCTAAGCATGCCCGGGAGACAAGGTGAGGATCAAATCCCCGGACCGTGCACCTGCTTGCAGGTGCTTTAATCTCCTGAACTATTTGGCCAGCCCTCCAGAAGTGTTCTTAGAACAGGTAAATTTAGCAAATCACCTGCCCAGGAACTCATGGTAGTGGACATATCAGAGCAAAGGAAAATAAAGAGACAATGAATGAGCACAAGCATGGAGCAGGCTGGAGGGCAGGGAGTCTGCTACCTTTGTCTATGTGGTACAGATAGGTCTCCTGGCTCATGGCAGACAGAAGATGCAGGACACAGGTATAGATGCGGATTTTGTCATCACTGTTGTCCTCCCAGGTGTAGTCCTGGATCACATTGAGAAGCTCTCTAACAAGAAATAGGACACCATGTTCAGGGTGATCCTGGAAGAGAAGCAAAACAGAATTAATATTCCTAGGTAGGAAGAGGAAAAACCCAATTAACAAAGAAACCCAAGGCACTCCCTTTACCAGCTACAGAGACAAAAGTCCCAGTCACTCTGCAAAGGCAGCCTGGGTAAGCAATACAAGAAAACAAGTAGCTTAAGCCCTAGTCCATTCCTTTTGTGGCTGACAGAAGAGAAAGCATGTACCATCAGCCTAAAATGCCTGGTTCCAGAATTATTCTCTTATTCTGTAATAGGGGTAAAAAATAGTTCTGTTCTGTCAACCATAAAAACAAGATTGTGGGTCATACAGCAAATGGGAGAACAGAAGCCACCCCTTGCATAAGCCCAAACAATCACTGTCACCACTGGAGGCACTCACTTTAAATATAGCTCTGCACCCCAGGATGCTCACCAGCAGTGACAGTCAACTTGTGGACACTCTTCTGGCATGCTACATAATAGCATTTGCAAAAAGGACCACAATGCATAAAAGTGAGCAGCTTCCACACAGTTCCGAAAAGGTCTGTGTGCAATTACATGGCACCCATCCCATGTGGGTTCCTAGCCACAACACTGGGGTCCCAGCAGGCATTCCAACCAATCAGATGAGGAAGGTGTAACAAAGGGTACATATGACCCCAGACCAGTGTAAAGGGAGGAATGAAAAAAGACAGCAGGGCATGACACTGTAACTATCCACATGGAAGGAATGCCTAAGGCAGGCCAGGAGACACAGTTCCCAGAGCCCAGTGTCCTCATCCTACCAGGGAGCCAACACAAATGCTAGCGATGCTCTGATGTGCCTAAATGAATGCTCCTTCTGCCTAGGATCTTTGTCCTTAGGACTTAACTGTTTGTCCCCCCCCTCCTCCCCATTTTTGCTTGGTACTTGGGGTTTAACTACATCCCTAGCCTTTTCAAAATATTTTTGACAGAGCTTCACTAAATTTCTTAGGCTAGACTTGAACTGAAGATCCTTCTACTTCAGCCTTCCAGAGTCCTGGGATGAGAGCATGTGCCACCATTCCCAGCAAGTCTATTCTTTTGAAAGAAGACATAAAACATGATAAGTGCTACTGCTGGGGAGGGATAGAAGAGAACAGTGGCTTCATCCAAACACAAAAGTGACACTATCCAGGCACAAGAACACTGGTCAGTCACATGAGATATTCTGCACAAGCCACCACATCTCTGGAGACCACTCCCATGATACTAGCAAGGAAGAGGCCACATGATACTCAAGTCTGAAGGCCACAAATGCACATATGTAAACTGCTTGGGTCACAGAACCTTCCATCTAAAGCAGGCCCAGCTGGCCGCTTAAAGCCGGCTGCCTCCACCCACAGCTGTTTCTAATTAGGCTATTTTGTTCTGCTATGTGGCTGTTCAAGAATATTTAAGGATATATTTAAAGATTTGCCTTGGGAACAGACAACTATCTATATGTTGTAGTAACTTAATTTTAACCCAAGTGCCATGACCTCTGTAGACTATTCGACACACCTTCAAAAAGATGGACCAAGGGTCAGTGGAGAAGTCTGCAGCAAGCCAGTTCCAAGAGCTTTTGCTCACAACCCAAGAGGAGAGAGATTATTTACAACTTGTTGTACAAGGAAAAAGTTTTCTATGTGACATACATGCTTCAGTAGTTATAATTTTTTTAAATGTCCTTTGATGGTTCAGTGCCAACAACTGAAGCAAAAGAGAATGGAATTTTTAAAAGCAAAAGAAATAAGTTCTGGATTCAGGCAGCACTTGCATGAAAGAAGGGCTCCCCCGGTGTCCCAAGCAAGGCTGCCTTTTAGGCAGGACAGCCAGATGCAATGGGGTGGCTCCGGAAGCAGCCTGACTTGTGCCTCTAGTGCTGTTTCCTGTGTGGTCTGCAAGAGTCCTCCCATTCTACCCCACAAGCAATGTCGGATATGGCCAACCTCCCAGGACAGCCAACAGTGGGGATAGCGGAGAAGGCAGCAGAGCACAGACATCTTGGCTTCGGATTCTGGCAAGGCCACTTACTAGCTAGGGACTAGCTGCCTCAGTTTCCACTTTTATACAATGAACACAATTTCATGTTTATTTTGAGTGACTATTTGTGAACTACCAGCTGGTTCATTAAAAGAGATCTAAATGATGGTTAAGTAATATGGCCTATTAGCAAAGGAGCCAAAAGTAAAGTGTGTGAGGAATAACAGGACAGAACAGGAAAGGGGTGTTGAGCAGATGGGGGTGGGAGCAGATTGTCAGCTTGCTGCTTGCTGTGGAGCTGGCCTGTGTCTCTCCAGCTCCTCCCCTGCACTTGTGCCAGTCCTGGGGGTGCACTGTGCCCTCTGCTCTACCCCTGCACCTTGAAAACTACTGCCTTGTCTTCCTTCTACAATAAATAAGGAAAAGGGCCTATGCATGAATGGAATGATATTTAGCTTTAAAAAATAAAGTCTGTAATGTGGATGAGCCTTAAGAACAATCATGCTAAGTGAAATAAACCAGTTTCAGGACAAATACTCCATGAATCTACTTAAGATGAGGAATCTAAAATTATGAAATGAATAGAGTCAGGGAGTAAAGGGTGTTGCAGTGGAAGGGGGAGAAAAAGGGGGAACCACTCCACAGGCAGAAAATATCAGGACTGAAGCCAAGTTTCTGACCCTGAGGATAAAGCTTTTCAGAGTAATTCACCATTTTTAACAGGCAGAAAACCCTATGTACAGCCGGTAAGTACATCCCAATTCATCACTCCAGCTGCCTCACTGGAAACACAACTTGTTTCCTTTTGTCTTCACAGTACAAAAATCTGGACTATCCCCCCAAAAGAGATTTTTATTATTTCAGGGATGGAAAAGCCTTGGAATCAAGCATCCTAGGAAAGAATTCTAGAGGTGCACCATGTCCTTGCACACTTGACTGGATTGTCCCCTCCTCCTGGGAGCGGCCTCCACCCATGGCTGGGTCTGAAGTCCTGCAGTGAGGCCTTCTGAGCCCCTCCCCAGAGAACCTGGAATCTAAACAAGGAGAGCCCACAGCTGACTCACTATTTGTTTTCTCAGCTTTCCTGAGAAACATAATCCACATACCGAACAATACCTCTGTTTCAACTGCACAATTCAAGGACTGTTAGGGTAGCTGGGAGAATGTTTCATCACCCCAGAAAGAACTCTTTTCTTCTGGGAGCCAAGTCACTTTCTGGCCCAACTTCAGTGTGATGCCTCTCTAGATGGCATTAGGACCCTCTCTGAATTGCAGAGGGAGTTTCCCAAAAAGCTGATTTGAGGACTAGAGAGATAGCTGACTGGTCTAAGCACCTGCCTGGCAAATGCAAGGACTGGGCCAAACCCCAATACCACATGTTGGGCCAGCCCCAGAACTCCAGGTGTGCTGTGCCTATAATCCCACTGCTAGAGAGGCTAAGACAGGAGGATCGCTACAAATCCAAGCTATGTAGCGAAACCCTGTACCAAATAAATAAAATTTTTAAAAAAGCTGATTTGTGAACTATTTTGGCCCCCTTAGGACACTCTCTGGGACAGGCCCCAGGAATCTGCACTTTTACAAGTGTCTGATAATTCAGATCCACACTTGGCTCAAACACATTCTAGGATTTTATTTTATTTTTTATTTTTGGCAGAACCAGGGATTGAACTCAGGCCCTTGTGTTTGCCAGGCAAGCACTTATTCTACTGAGCTATCTCCCCAGCCTCCATTCTAGGATTTTAAATGTGTTTATTCAACCAACCCCACAGCAGCCAGGTAAAACCTTTAGTAGGGACTCCTTGAAATATTTTTAATATGGGTGACTACAAAGGAAACCAATTACACTAAAATACAGTTGTGAAAATGTTTTCTCCAGTGCATTTATGCACTAGAAAAGTCAACAAGTCTATCTATGTGAATGTATGTACCAGCCTGGCACAAAGATAAACTACTTTTAAGGAAAGAGCCTCTTTCAAAATGTCTTTCACAGGTACAATGTGATAAGGAGATACGTTTTGATTTCTTTGGTGATGAAGTCCCAGTTACTTGGGGTGGGAGATGAAAAAAGTAGTTGAGTTACACACATGTATTAACTTGCTATGAGGAACATATGTACTTGTACAGGTACTCATAAAAAAAGTCCCAGCTACTGTCATGAGTATTGTGGCTTGTTGCCTCTACTTCATAACTGGACGAAGGGCAAATTTTACTCAGAGGTGTGTAAGAATAAAGATGTTACTTTTTTTTTTTTAAAATCAAACTCATGGTTATTGACCCACAGAGAGGATGCAGATCTCAGAGAAGCGTCCAGGACTGCAGCTGTTGGTCCCTGAAGGGCTTGATTTTCTTCATGCCAAGCTTTGCTGTTCATCACTTACATCCACCAAAACACCAGCGTCTTTCTAAAAACGTTCTTTCAAACCCTGCTAGCTTGTTTTCATTTCTGTCTCAAGAGTATCACTACTACATATTTTCTTTTTGTTTGTGTGTTTCTTTTCTTTTTCGTGCTTACTACATGTTGAGCCTTAAAATTATATTCTGTATATTCACTAGCCTAGTCTTCATGACAATCGAGAGGTAGAAACTATTACTACTCTCACTTCACAGGTAAGGCAGCTGCAGGCTAGAAATGAGTGTGCTAAGACTTCAGAGTTGGGAGGAGGAGGACCTGTACTCCAGCCAGCCACAAAGTCCCCAGGCTACATCCTGACCACCAGGCATCCTGCCCTCACAACATGGAGAACATAGAACAAACATCTGTGTGCTCCCCAAATTCATATATCAAAACTAATCCCATATGACAATACTTAGAGGTTGGGTCTTTAGGAGGGAAATTAGGTCTCAGATGAACAGTGACCCAAAAAGCCAGAGGGCTGCCCTGGCTCTTTTCTTATTCTGTAAGGATATGACATGAAGATGGTGGTTTGCAACCCAGGAAGGGCTTCCACAGAACCATGCTGACCTCTCTGATGTTCAGCCCTCAGAACCATGAGAAATAAGGTATAGAGGCTGCCGGCTTCCACAGAAGAGCCACTTATGGTTCTCTGTTGCAGCAGCTCATGGTGACTAGCACAGGGTGCTCAAAGTGGCCACCCCCAGCCCAGCAGAGTGCAGCATTCACTAGCAGCTCAACTGTCTAACCAGAAAACCAACATGCAATAGTCAAACAGTCCTGCACTTTTTTTTTGTTTTTGTTGGCACTAGAGATTGAACCCAGGGCCCACCCATGCACTAAGCTACAACCCCCACCCTGTTTTGTGAGACAGCATCTTCTTCCTAAATGGCCTAGGCTGAGCTCAAAGTTTTGATCCTCCTGCCTGACCTCTGGGATTATAGGTTATGTGACACCATACCTAGCCATCCTGAACTTTTAGGAATAAGTAAGGCAAGTCAAAAAATGACATCACCTCTGGCTTTCACACAGAAACATACCGGAACTATTAACAAGGTAGAGAAGAAATTGCAGAGGAATTCCAGAAGGAATGATTCTGATGGCCGCATCTTCCCATCAATATTTATCATCTTTGGAACTTCTGGAATGAGGCTTATAGCAGCCTTGAAAAATGCATCGGCTACAAGAGAAAAGAAAAGTTGGAGTGTGAGATCTTTGGGAAAGGCAGGCTGGCTCCCACTTCATGGTGCCTGGAAGAGTTAGTCTGGAGAGGCATTCCATGAGGTCCTGCAGGTCCAGCAGAGTGGGTGATCTGCAAAACAGGATAAACTCAAGACATCTGGATCAGAAGCGGCACTGTTGCTACCAGCAGTTAAAGATCCTCAACCAAATTCTCTTTAGAGTAAGTGCAAAACGCTGGTTGGAAACTTTTACAGAACGTCTAGAAATGACAGTTACCAGGGGCACTCCAGTTTGTTTCCAGGCCACATATGTGGGAGGTACATGGCATAAGGGCCGCTTCACAGGTGGGAAACAGGCCTGGAACAAGGGGGAGGGGCACACTGTAGGCCAAAGCCCTGGTCTGCTTGAATTTTTTATAGTGCTCACCATTTTACTGAAGAAATAACTACTGAAGGAACAGATGAACCCAGGTGCACAGTACACATACACATGCACACATGCATGTACACACTAACTGGGTAATGGTTCCAAATAATTTGGGCAAAAAAAAAAGGTATTTCAAGAGACATAAAATAACATATAATGCAAGAAGATTTCAATATCATCTCTCTCTTTTTTTTTTTGGTACCAGGGATTGAACTCAGGACCTTGAGCTTGCCAGGCAGGCACACCACTGAGCTTATACCTCCAGCCCCAAAGCAAGATTTCAAAGGAAGGATGTGAAAAAACCTTGAGTTCAAGCACCAACCTGACAAATGAAGCTTTAAAAACTATCTGACAGGATCAAAGTACTCTAGGTCCCCTTGCACTGTGAAATAAGACCAGCTCGAGTGATGGGGAGAAGACACGCAGCAGAGCAGATGCCTGTGCTGGGACAGAGGCCAGGGCTAAGAAGAACAGTGTGTGTCTGCAGCTGGGTGGGAGTCTTCCTCCTTTACTATTTGAAGGAAGACATCAACATGAAATGGAGACTCCTCCCAGAACTCTGTGTGTAGTGAGCTCTATGCCTTCTCCCCTGGCTGCCACCCTCATCCTATGTGCATGGCCCTTTTACACTCTGCTAAGCCAAGTTATAGAACACGAGCTATAAACAGGCCCAGTGGACATCCACAGGGAGAAAAGCGAATGGAAGAGCTGACAGCATGAGGCCGATATGGTGGCTCACGCCTGTAATTCCAGCTCTCAAATCACTATGACTTCAAAGCCAGCCTGAACTACATAGTGAGAACCTGTCTTAAAACAAAAATAACAAGAAGTGTGCTGGACAAATATGGCTGTGTGCCAAGAGCATGTGATCACACTAATTATTAATGCCATGCTGGAACCTCCTCTGTACTTTGGTCTAAGTCAGAAATGAAGCAGCTGATCTTAGCCTTGTTGAGGGACAGAGATTAACTACAGAGCCAGGACAAAAGCACCTGACATTGGTCCTGGAAGATACACCTGTCAGAAAGAACTAGGAACTACAAGTTCTTCCATCTTGATAAAAATACCAATAAGCAGTATTTGGTGGTGGTGGTGGTGTGAAAGTGTCCACACTGAGTGACATTCTCGGCCATTTTTAAATTTTAGATGCCCTTGGTAATTTCCTAAGCTGCCCAAGCTAGACTTCAACATGTGACCCTTCTGTGTCAACCTCCCAGAGTACTTGGATTATACACATGCACCACCATGCCCAGCTTTTTGTACATAGGCTGCAGGGGGTGGGGGGGATGTAGCCCTCAAGAAAGAGGTGGGAAACAGCAAATATATGAAAGCTGACATGTGCTGGGCACCCTACAAAGATGCAGGGTTGACTTGTTGCTCAACAGTCATGACAATGCCATGAGGTGGTTTGCCCAGAGGCAGGATCTGAAGCCAGGTCAGACTGTGAAGTTCAAACTCTCCAACCCTCTCACTGTAGCCCCTTTGTACAGTGGCTCCTGTTGGGAGACATGGGAAGAAAGCCATTTTTTTCTAGTGAATCTTTGGGTCCTTTTATGATAGTTTGTGGTTCACTGCTTTCTGTTTTTTGGCAGCTGGGAGGCTCAGGCTAGTTTTCCTCTTTGGTTGGAAAAACTCACCTCAGCCTACATCTCTGATCTAATTATTCTTCAAATTGCCCTTGTGTTTTTGAGTTATAACTTTCATCATGTCAAAAACCTTTCAGAGCAAGTCACCTTAAATGAAGCAGGGTCATAGATTGGGCAAAAATATTTAGGACACAGTATGAGCTGTGCAAGATCCTCATGGGCTGGGCTGACCACCCCACATAGGACTCTAAAGTGGATTCTCCTATTTCCCTCCTTCCCAGGAAGGCAGATGCTAAGCTAGGCTTTCAGGTGGCATGTCTAGTGCTTCACTGTAGAACAGTCTCCTGCCAGCACTCTTACATCTAAAAGGGTATCTGACTCTGCACTCATCAGCTGAGCACACCGCCCTTTACGCACAGATAAGGAGCTCAGAAGAGCTTAAAAACAAAAAAACAACTCAGTACAAAAGCAAGGCACTGAAAGACTTTCCTCCAATGAGGACATGCAAAAGGCCAACAGGCATTTGAAAAGATTCTTAAATTCGCTAGTTATCAGGGAAGTGCAAACCCAAACCATGAGTGAGACACTACTACACACTATAAGAACAAACACTGGTGGGTGGGTGGATGGATGGGAGGAAGAAGAAAAAAGGGAAAGAAGAGAAAGTTAAGGAAAAAAGTACAAGTATAAACAAGTGTGTAGAGAAACTGGAAACTTTCTGAACTAAGGGTGGAGATGTACACAAAACAGAGCAGCTGCTGAGGAAACACTGGTGATTCCTCAAAGAGGTAGACACAGAATTACAATCTGATACAGCCATTCCCTGCCAGGTGCACACCTCAAATAACCAAATGCAGGATGCAAAGATGCATTCTTGAAAACCACCAAAAGGCAGACAACCCCCATGTGCACCAACAGATGAACAAGTAAGCAAGATTTAGTTAATAAAATTGAGTATACTGAGCCTTAAAAAATGAATGGAACTCTGACCCACACAGATGAGGCCTGGAAATGTTAAGTGAAGTATATCAGACATGAAAAGATAAATATCATAGGAGCACACTTGCATGTGGTACCCAGATCAGAAACACAGCAGACTGGGAAAAGTGGGGAGGGGAACTTACTACTTAATGGCTACAGAGTTCAGTTCTGGTTGGGGCAATGAAGTTCTGCAAATGGAACACATAATATTAGTGCCACTGGCCTGTACACCTACAAAGTAAATGAAATTTTTGTACACTTTACCCCACAATAAAATGGAAGGCTGTATCTATCCCTTAGTGCTGGATACCATCAAAATGGCTGTCCTCCTTTAGGAAAAGGTCATTGTCCCCATGCTGGGGATGGGGTGGGGGCTGCTTTTCCAGTAAAAACTTCTCAAACATCACAAATCAAGGCCAAGAGCTCTTTTCAGTGGGACCTAAAATTTTGCTCCAAGCAACTTGAGACATCATTTATATTTTCTATTTATGTGTTCATTACTGAGTGGCCCAGAGAATGTGTCTATTATTATGTCTCATTAAAGAGGGAGCAGCTTTGTCCTGGCACTCTGCTTCTCTCACTTGCCCCACCCACTTCGCATTCTGCAGGAGGGAACTAAAATAAACAGTTATTTAGAGGCTGGGCATGCAGGGTTCCAAAGTGGATTTTTATTTCTATCCTCAATAGGTGTGCCCCAGATAAAAGACACTGTCTGGGAGACTTCTCAATGTTGTTAGCTTTGTAATTATAACTCAAATCTAACTAAGTGAAAACAGGTTTTCCTCAGAGTTTAGAGTTCTGATAACTCATGTCAGCATCACATTCATATCCCCTGCTGCATTCCCAGCCCTATATATTTTTTCCTTTACAACACGGTCTCATTAAGTCACTCCAGGCTGACCTCAAACTTACTATCCTGCTGCCTCAGCCTCCACACAGAATGCTGCATTATTGGCGTGCACAAGCATCTTGGCTTTACCTTCTGTTTTTGAAAGACAGGACCACAGGGGAAGACGGCAAAGCAGTAAGCAGCAACAAACTAATCTCTCCAAGATCTGGAATCCAGACACTACAAAATAACAATGTGGGGAAGAAAAGGATAAAAGGACAATTGAAGCCCACAGAGAAAGTGAAGAGACAGACCACAATGCAGAAAAGGGAAGGTGCGATGTGCACTTTCTCCCAGGCTCCTGGCTTCTGGGGTAAGAAAGGAAGAGTGAATCTTCAGAGACCCAGTGAGGGCAGGCAACTCCAGAGGCCTCTAAGGAGAAACACACTAGTGGAACAGAGCAGTGGATGCTGTGCACTACAACAGCTGGTGAGTGACTCTAGTCCCAGTGACTGCTGTGATCCCTGGAGAAGGTGCTTCGACTTCACCTTAGGGAGGGACCAACTGAACCCAGGATGTGGAGCAGCCATGGGTTGATTTCATCTCAGGGATTCTGGCATCAAAATCCCACAGTGCACACACCTGTAATCCCAGGACTCAAGAGGCTGAGGCAAAAGGATCGCTGTGAGTTCCAGCCCAGCTAACACAGTGACACCATCTTAAAATAAAAACATGAGAAAGAAACAACAAAAACAAACATCTCATGGTGACTAGGTGAGTGACAACCATGGGAGATACCCAGGGTTAGGAAGCTGTGGTCAGGCCAGTAAGACACCCGGGATTATAAACTAAACAATTTGGGATCAGGAACAGCCTGAACTTCTATGAATTTGAAAGTACCAGAATCAACACCATGCCTTCATGCCCTAATCCTATTGTAGGCTTGCTGGGATTATCCAACATAGATCTGGGCTCTGACTACCTCCTTTTGTCTACCAGAAAGCACAGAGTATGAAGTGATGATTCACATTTATGTCTCTTCTCTGATAAATTTTGAAGAAATTCTGTGTATCTGATCAGGAAAAAGAAAAAAAAAAAAAAAAAAAAGAAAGCACAGAGTCATGTCCTAAATGAGACACAATTGCAGAATTATACAATTATCCATCTATCTAGAAAATAATCCCAGGCTAGAAATCACAGGAAAATAATATTTTTCAGGTATTTTTTTTTTTTTTGTCTATGGGAGTATGGACATTGCTTTTATTCTTCTTGTTTTGTTTCTCCTTCTTTCTTTCCCTCCTGTCTTTATCAGTTTCCTGAGGCTTAGGGAATCTTTTGTCCTTCAACCTTGCTTCTAACCTTTTTTTCTTTTCTATTTCCTTATTTTTTGCTCTTATCCTTTTAAATTTTTTCTGCTTAGGGTAAAATCACTACTGAATGGGTATTTTCTGATTTGTCTTAAGATTTTGTCACAGAACTACAAATCTTGTGCCTATGGCTGAAGCTGGCAAATTAACAGTTATCACAGTTTATCATTTCTAGTCTGTGCTTAATGCTATTCTTACTTATTTTTTGGCAGAACTGGGGATTAAATTCTGCCCCTTGCGCTTGCCAGGCAAGTACTTATTCTATTGAGCCATCTCGCTGACCCCTCTACTCTTGTAGCCAAGGTGATAGAGTTGTATGTCAAAAGCTAGATTGTCTGGGAGAGGTGTCATAAACAATGCTCTATTTCAGTATCAAAAATCAGGGTATTAGGCCAAACACAATGCAACCTTTCATCTCCAATAAACTGAACAGGCAGGATCCTTCAGTACCTAAAGGTGCAGGCTTTAGGTCTGCATCTTTTACAAGGTCATAAATCTATGGCTAGTTTGCTGGGATTAATCAACATGGATCTAGATTGTTAGCCCACTCTGCCTACCAGTGAAAGCAGAAACGTGCCCTGAAGTGAACAATGTCTTTTCTCCCTGCCCTTTTTTGTCTTTGTTTTCTTTTTTTTTTTGTTTATTGCTTGTTCTTGTTTTTATGGGGGTGAACACTACTTGTAGTTTTGTTGTTCTGTTCTGTTCTTGTTTTTATTTCTTCCTTCTTTTTCACCAGTTTTCAAAGTTCAAGTAACATTCCTTTGTCTTCCAGCCTTTTTGCTGATCTCTTTCTCTCCTACTAAATTTTTTCCCAACCATTTTTAAATATTTTCCCCTGAAGGTAAAATCACCACACTATAAAGGTTTATTTATTACATACTCTGAAAAGTAGTCACTTTGCTTTTTCTTTTTTACAAAATTTGAGATACTGTATTGTATCGCATTATAAAACATTCAAAACAATTTAAATAGCTTAACATATTTGACAGGCATATAAGCATTTCAAAAGCATAATGGAATCCAATTATGTGATACATAATGCAGACAAGAGTGGAATCTAACATTATACAGACATTTGCTAATTAAAAGTTCTCTGTAGGGCCATTATGTATAAACATAGGCTTACCGCTCTTACCTTACCTATGGCTCCACTAATTCTGTGGAACATTTCTGAAATTGAGAGTCGAAAACACAATATTTTTCTGGTAGGTATCAAACTATTCTAAAAAATTTTCACAATGGTTGCTCTGATACACACGTGATTTAGCAGGAAAAAGAATTCCCCCAAACCAAAGCATCATTCCAGATCCTATACACTTAAATATATCAGTCTCATTGGAAGAGCTGTCAGTACTCTTAGCAACTAGCCCGAAGTATATATTTAAGTAATTTTTATAAGCTGTTTGTGATGGTCATTATGTTTAAGTCTTGTGCCAAACTGTCTTCTGATAAAGGCAGCATTGTGCTTTATGCAAGAATGGGAAACTCAAAAATAATCACCATAAAGCTTCTAAGACTTATGGGAGAATAAACTAGGAGGGCCCACAGCTATTATGATGAAAACTGTAATGTTGGAATTATAAACATTTACAGCAGCCCAGACTAGAAGCCCAAATCACCATTAGAATGAAATATGATATGACCCAATGTATCCTTAAAGTTTTCTCATCTTCATTCTGAATAGTGAGAACTGATCTTCAGTTCAGATAGCACAAAGTGACTGTACCATTTTTCATTGTATTTACTGTACAGAATATGTACATTCTAGAAGGTTTCTTCAATGCTACACTGTTGTACTGTTTTTCCCAGCAATTTGAGGGTATATAAATTCTACAAAGTCATCAATGAAAACAGGCCATACTCCTTCTTCATCATAATTGGCGATGTCATCTACAATCATTATACTGAAATCTATAGGAAGATTCCAAATATCTTTTGGTACTGATTGTGATGGCCTACTAAAAATTTATTCCATAAGTCCAAGAATTTAAATTTAAGTCTTCCAGTAAGCACTAAGTTCCAGTAGGCAATGGTCATTTCTAGATCTAATCCCTTTTGTCCTGCATTCTTTGCAAACTTGAAAGTAAACTGGTAAAAATCCTTAAATTTTCCTGATTCTTTCAATTCATGGGTATTCAAGCCTTTAGCTTTTCTGTGCTGTCATATCCTAATTCATGCCGCCCATGAACTCTTGCTTGGAGAACTCACATTGTGTTGCTGCTCTGAACTCCCATGTAATGATCAAAATACAAATGCTGGCTGGATCAAGGGCCAGGTCATCACAGAACTGCTACATATCATCTACTCCAATTTTATTCTCATCTTGAGGATCTTTTTATCTAGTGTATAGTTGTTCTAACATTTTCCTGTCCAACGATATTTTTATACTCCCTTGTACATGAAGTTAAGGATTTTGGAAAAACATCTGTTGTGACATCTAACTTCCAGTCATTTTGAAAAAGACAATGTATAGCATTTTTTTCACTAGATCATGTGAAGAACATAAACTGTCAGACTTTATCCTTCTGCAATGATTTCAACTTGTTAATGCATCCTCCACGCCCCTCCCCTCCTCCTCCTGCTCTGCAGTGAATGGACAGCGATGATGGCTTTGACAGCAGCTCCTTTCATGGGCTCACCGGTCTCATGGGGAGGCAGCTCAGGCCTCAGAAGGTGCAAGGATGGGAATGGGCAGGGTCAGCGAAGCAAAAGGATTCCCCAGGCGTGAGGATCCCCAGCCGGGGACAGGAGGCAGGGCAGGCACCGCTGCCTTCTACATGCCACTGTCTTTGCGCTGCCCTGCCTTTGTCCAGTACCTTAGTAGTCATTTCATAAGAGATTTAAAGACTAGCAATAAAGCTACTTGCCATAAGTACTTTATAAGCATCAATCTAGGAATTAAACTAGAAAAAATATAGAGGAAAATGAAAAAAAAAAAAAAAAAACACTTAACCAAGAGGCACCTCTAGACTTCTAGCTTATCAAGCCAAACCCAGGGGACAATGAGGTAGAACAACAGTGGAAGTGACAGAGAAGATAAATGAGACATTAGAAAATATTACATCAGAAATAACTTCTAAACTACAGAGATAATAAAATATATAGTGACTCTAGAGCAGATACAGATTTTTTTTTTTAAAAATAGAGCTCCTTATAGAAGTGTTGGAAACGATGAATGCTCAACACAGAACATGTGAAATAAATTCGCTCAGATATCTGGGATATTAAAAATTCCATTGAAATTGTATGCACCAGAATGAGCTAATGTAAGGACAGACTATCAGATACAGAATAGCAGTTTCTTGAAAACAGCAAGGTACCATGAAAAGTCAATCCAACAGATGCTAGATGAGGCAAACAATAACAATATATGATTCACTAGAGTCAATGGAAAAGCAGGTGATAGCAAATGATATTTAAAAAAAAAAAAAAAACCTGTTCACAGAAGTAATGGCAGAAAACTTCCCACATGCCACAGATTAAAGTTAGACCCATATCTTTCACCATGCACTAAAACAAAACTGAAATGAATCAAAGATCTAAATATTAAAACAGAAACACAATCAGCTATTAAAAGACTGTAATAGAATACATATTCATGTGGGGTGCAACAGATTTATTGATAAACTAAAAAAAAAAACCCCTATGAATACCAATATAAACAGCTTGGTGCCATCTCTTTTCTAAGGGGAGGGGTACTGCACACGAGAACACAAGGAAAGGATTGAGGAAGGCAGGTAGGATAGAAAGGCAAGAGAGAATATAATAGTTATTTCAGGTTTGTGAGATAGCTCGGAGGTCTAAGCACCTGCCTGGCAAGTGCAAGGACCTGAAGAATTCGATCCCAAGTACAGCATGCGTGTGGGTCTGGGTTCTCCGGCATGCCTTGCTGGACACTGAAACCAGTGTGGTGGCACACACCTGTAATCCCAATACTGGGGAGGCTGAGTCAGGGGATCACTAGTCTGAGCTGTGTAGAAGACCCTGTGCCAAACAAATAAATAATTTTTAAAAAGAGTAATTATTTTAATATGTACAGAAAGAAAAATATCCAAAAACAGATTTTTATTAGAAGAAGATGGGAAACAGAATGAATTATTGGAGAGGGAGGGAAGGAAGGAGAGAGGGAGAGAGGGAGGGAGGGTTCACTTGGGTGTGCATACATGAGTATGTGTTTCTGTGCATGCATGTATGTGGTAGTACTGGGAATTAAACCCAGGGCCCTTGCACTGAATTACATCCCCAGCCCTTTTATTTCCATTTTGAGACAGGATCTCACTAAATCTCTAAATTGTCAAGATGGGCATATATTGGTGATCCTCCTGCCTCAGCCATCCAGAGTGCTGGGATTACAGGCTTGCAATGCCATACTTAGCCTACTTTTATTTTGGGACTTCTGCTTTTTCAAAGTCTGACATTTCCATATTAGACTTTTTTCAAATGCACATTCTCAATCTTTATACTAAAAATCATCAAAATTTAAAATAGTATACAGATCATCTGTAATTTCAGCAGGATACAGGACAAGCTCCCCAAATATCCTCTGGAACAATAAAATAAATTTGGATTTAACTATGACCTACAGGAGCATGTTCATCCCTTGGTGTCCTTGTCACTGGTTCTCTAAATTTTGACTTTCCATTCATGAATCACAGGAGACAATAAAAGTGCTAACAGGACCACCTTCAGAAATGGCAAAATAGTGTGGTAGATCAGTGCTAATCTTTACTATTTGTCAGAATCATAAATTCCTTACATCAAAGAAGACCTCACAGGCAATTCAATTCACTCCACTCCTAGACCTTCAACCTATCACGTTTCTCTACAGAACTGAACTGTCTCAGTCTAAGGAACACTAAGAACAGAAACATCACTGTTTACAACAAATTGGGCCCTTGGTTGATGATTCTTAGCCCTTGAATATACTTTCCTAATAAAGAGTTCTGCCTGGAAGCAGCATTCATTTTTCAAGGCCCACAAGGCAAAAACATTTTCACAAGTCTTCAAGATTTTCTCTTGCTGTATAGACTTGGGCTTAGATTAAACATATCACTATAATGAAAATTACCACAAAAATGCTACATCAAGAACATCCAATTCCTGCATCTTTGTCTGTATCCAAGATATGCTGTCACCTAGATACAAGATGCTTCTGGTAAAGTCTCATGGCCCCAGGGGACAGCTCTCTATCCACAGCCAAATTATGCACTAATATCAGATCCTATTGCATGTCTGTGTTGCATGACAGAACTTGTTATTAAAGCAGCTCAGTTGAAGACTGAAAGCCCACTATTTCAGTGACATGCACACAAAGTAAGATGTAAAGGAGCATGAATGCCTAGGGATAATTACATATGCCATTTATCATCGCTTAATTGTTAAGTGCCAGCTTAGTCTAACCCTGACTTTGTCACCTGGTTTATACAGCATGCCCTTTACATTCACTCTGTCAACACTTAATGGGAAAAATCCACTTGGGAGATACAAATTATTTCCTTATTTCAGCAGTACCATCAGAAGACTCCTGTATATCTGCTCTCACACTGAGCTGAGCTCATTCAGCCCTACTGGCCACCTAGCTCCTATCTGTGGACACTGAAGAGGTGATAAGTCTGTCATTCGTAGTGACACCTCTCTATATGATATGCCTAGGTCTCCCTATGCAGAAAGGATTAGGTATTCTCAATCTTAATTCTGGCTCCTAGTTTCCTACATAATTATCTAATGTTCAATTTATAATAACTTCTAGCAGCCACACACAGCTAGAATTAGAAAGAAAGCTCTGAATGATGGTACAGAGGAACAAACCCCAAGGAGGAGCAATGGTTAAGAGCATCTGCTGTCAGATAAGTTCACTTCTTAGTTTGATGCTCCTAGCTAAGTCATAAGTCTCAGTTTTCTCATTTGTAAAATAAAATAAGCCACCTATCTAGTATACATGGACTACTTTGCCAGGACTTCAGATCTCTCTACGCTTGGGCCTCAATCTATCTCCCCACCTTCATCTCCTCATTCCTTCCAAATATCCTATTTCTTGGCCTCCTGGCCTCTCTAGGTTGAGGCTTCCATTAGCGCCAAACACCCTTGGACTCCCTTCACAACACCCACCAGACTTCCTGGGCTCTGTGGTGCTAGCTCTTTAATGAAGACTTTTGCTTTTCTAAGCCAAAAGTCATTTCTCTATGCTCTAAAATTCTCTAGTACATTTTATGGACACATGTGACATTTCCCATGCTCTTATTAAATAATAAGAGCAGATTTGCTTTCCCCTGTTCACATGCAGTCTCTTCAAGTCCACTGCTGTTTCTGGCACAATGGCTTACATACCAAAAATGACCAAGGTATGCTACTGGGAAGAAGGGAACTGCAGGTGCTTACTATTACCGGGAGTGGAGAAACTTTCCAAGGGTGACTCAATCTTATGCACCCTTCTTGTGGGTCTCCTCAGTGGGTCCTACTCAGCACAAGTCCTTACATTCCCTGAGGTAGATGGATAACATGGGGACAGACGTAGACGTAGGTGACAATTTTTATGCTATCAGCTTACCCTTGAACTATTGCAGCTCAAATAACTGTCTGTTCTCCAAAGAAGCATCAAGGTTTGAGAATAGTCATATCTGACATACTCTTCAGAGGTTGTTCTACTAATAGAAATACTAAGTATGACCGCAGGGATTTGAGAAATGGAAGGAAACCACTTTTCTCCTTCGTTAACCACCTATATACTCTACGAAGAAGAAAGGCCAAATGATTCTCTTCTCTTGGTCCTGTCCCTAGCTTCCTCTTTTAATGATCACACAGCCAGTGGCTCCACAGGACCAACCTTTCCTTAGTAACTGCTCCAAACTGTCTCAGGCTCCTCCCAGTTACAGCAGCCACATCAATATGTCTGAGCCCCAGCACATGCTTCAACCTAACTCCTTCTCTTTTTTGTATAAAAATGAAAGTATTCTGGCTGGTCAGATAGCTCAGCATACTAAGCACCTGCTTAGGCAAATGTGAGGACCCCCAGCACAACATGCCATGCTGGCCCCACCTCCATGTGTGCTAAGCCGGCCACCAAGACTGGGTATGGCAGAGGCTGAAACAGAAGGGTTCCTTCTGTCCAAGTTGCCAAGTGAGACCCTGTACCAAAGAAGGGAAAGGGAAAGGAAAAAGGAAAAGGGAAAGGGGGAAAAAAGGGGAAAGGGAAAAGGGAAGGGAAAAAAAGGGAAAAGGGAAAAAAAAGGAAAAGGGACAAGGAACAAGGAAAAAGGAAAGGAAAGGAAGAATTCAATTCTATTAAAAAGGCTCTCATAGGACTTCTGAATAGTTTTTGATATGGCCATAATGAGGAAAGGCTTGTTACCATTTCACTTTTATCAGGATTATTAAGAATGATCAACATTAATATTCCCAGCTGCCATTCATTCACTCAGCACTTAGCAAGCATCCACGGGGAAGGCAATGTACTGGGAGCCAGGACAGGACCAAGAACCAGACAGATAAGACCACAGGGAGACGTGCTCTTGGGGTGGGTGAAGCCACAATTACTTAAATAGCTACTTGTTAAATGACAATGGCAATAAGGACAGTGAGGCAAACAAAGGATGTAGGACTGACTCCTGTTTTCTGTTTTGCTTTGTTTTTTCTTTTTCTGGCACTGGGATTCAACTTAGGATCTTTTACTTGCCAGGTAGGTACTGTGCCACTGAGTTATCTTTCTCGCCCAGGACTGATTCCTCTTACAGGATAAGCTGAACTCATTTTTTTGTTTGGAGTTGGAGAGGCTAGGAAGGCCAAGAATGGTGTTCCTAAAGATATGGCCTGGAGCTCTGGGATGAACATATGAAAAATAAGGTAAAAGGGGAAAATTAAAAAAGAAGGGATGAGAAGGGAAAAGGGTTATTACCATCAACAATACCAAAACGACTCCAGTTTGTACACTATACTTCACTTCACTTGCCTTTTCTACTCTGTTCCAGCCTTGGAGAAACTGAAAATTTTTATTCCCAGCATAATTGAGCTATTATTCTTGAACAAAATATTGACTTTCTTGTCTATTCCTTAATGTTTTGGATAGGAGAAATCATTTGGCTCCAAAACTGCAAAAGCAGAGTAGAATCAATGCACATAGCACGTCTAACCCCAAGACATGCTTTCATTATGAGAGCTTATGATGGCCACAGTGCAGTGACTGTGAATGTGCCAGGAGGCCAGGTGTGTTAAGGCCATTTCATCACATTTACTCCTGATAAATAACAGTGAGCCTCTCCACTTTACATATGGGGAAACTGAGGTACAGAAAGGTCATCCACTTGTCTGAGAACTCCTGAATTGTTAAGTCAGGGTTGGCACCCATTCATTTGGAGACTGAAAAGTCACTGTTAGCCAGAAGTGGTGATGCATACCTGTAATTCCAACTTTCTAGGAGGCTGAAGCACGAGGATCCCAAGTTGAGCCTAACTTGGGCAATTTAGTGAAAGCCTGTTTCAAAATGAAAAACTGGGCTAGATATGTAATTCAGCAGAAAAACCCTGGGATCTGGGTTGGGAAGATAGCTCAGTGATTTAAGCACCTGCCTGGTAAAAGGTTTGATTCCTGGTAGCACATGCTGTACCAGCTCTAGAATCCTAGGTGCACCATGATGGTCACTGAAATTGGGCATGGTGATGCACACCTGTAATCCTAGCAGTGGGGAGGCTGAGACAGGAGGATCACTATGGGTCTGAGCTGCATATCGAGACTCTGTATCAAAAAAAAAAACAAAACCCAAACAAATCCCCAAGGTTTAATCCCCAGTACCAGGGAAAAAAGCCATCATTAAATAGGACCTTGTCTTACTATCTTACTATTGGCCAAACATATAGGTAATTAACTCTTTCCTTTCAGACCATTCACTCCTGGAATGCTGATAATTCTTTCCTCCTCCCCTTCTCACACCCTTCTTGTAAGTACATATTTTTATTTTTTTTTCAAAATCAAGAAAATTATATTCATATAATTAGAATTCTCAAAGGAGAAAGAGGTAGGCAATAAATATTTAGATTTAAAATTTCTGAATTTAGTTGTATTATAGCACATTTCCAAGAAAAATGAACCTTTTGCACAAGAAATTTGAATAAAATCATACCAAGATTCACAAAAATGAAATTGTCCAAAACCTATTGTAAAGGAAAAAAAATCATTAAAGCATACACATATAAAAAGTTAGCTCTGGAAGAACAAAATTAAATAACATCTTTTTCCACATTAGAAAGAAAAAAAAATAAAAGACCAAGTGTGTAAGAACCTAGACTGATTAACTCAAAGGACTGAAACAAAAAAGGGTCTGTCCCCACTGAGTTTTATACTTAGCAAACATAACTTTGAAAACTAAAAGTAAAATATTTTCCAGTTATACAAACTCGTAATATTGTAATACCTCCAGATGTAGCATATAGGAAATAACAAAGAGCATAATGCAGAAGGCAAGAGAAGTTAGTTATATGGTCCTGGATAAAGAATAAAGAGCTCTCAAAATGACAGTTATATACAACTATGTAAAATATATTAGATAAACCCATTTAAAAGGTCATTGAAGATTTCTACAAAACTATCAGTCTTATGTTGGGTTACATACATATTTTTACATATATGTGTATATGTATATGTGTATATGTGTGTGTGTGTGTAAGAGACAAGGAAGAAGTAATATAACACCAATGGAAAATAGAAATAGACTTTTAAAAGTTTCTAATACTAGGAGAAAATACCACACTATGTCTTATAAGTAGATTGTAAGTCAGAAAGTATAAATTTTAAAACAAAAATTAAGATTAAATATTCAGAAAATTAAATATTAATTAATTAAAAATATTTCAAAACAATTAAAGAAAGTTTTCATGATGGTAAAGAAGTACTAAGCATAGGATGGCAAATATAAGACCAGCACTTCTAACAGTCTGGGGATAGGATATTGCTCAAAGTTCTAGTACGTCATAGACACGGACAGTGTCCATGACTTACTGGTGGCCAGGTGTCACTTGTGGGACTGAGCTACTGCTATTTCCTTGATATCCACCTCATAGACCTGGATAGAACCATAACCCATAGGGTGCAAGAGAAGTCCATTTGGAGAGTATGCTGATGGAAATATTTTGCTGCCATACACAAAAGAATAACTGAAAGACTGCTTTTGTATACCTCTTGTTCTCCTGTGTTTCATTGTTTGCCCTATTTGGTAGGTTCTTTCCATTCTTGTTCATGGAGTTGTGGTCATTTTGATCCCTCTCTAGAATATCTTTTGGTAGTTTGTATAGGGTTGGCTTTGTCATCATGAAATTCTTTAGTTGTTCTTTGTCATGGAAGTATTTCACTTGTCCATCAAACTTGAAAGCGAGTTTTGCAGGGTATAGTAGTCTAGGTTGGAATTTGTTTTCTGCAAGACTTGTAGTACTTTTCTCCATGCTCTTCTTGACTTGATGGCTTGTGAAATCTGCTTTTATTCTGATGGGTTTTCCTTTAAATGTGACCTGTTTCTTTTCTTTAGCAGTTTTTAGTATACTGTTCCTGTGCTCAATTTCTGGGATCCTGATTATTGCATGTCTGGGTATGTTTTTAATTGGGTTGAAGTTATTTGGAATTCTATATGCTTTAGTTATGTCAGATTGTTGCCCCATATTGGGGAAGTTTTCTGCTATTACTTCTGTCCATATTCTTTTTATACCATTTGTATTGACTCCTTTCTCATTGATGCCTATTAGTCCTATGCTATTCATCTTTGCATCATCTTGCAGATGAATTTTTTTTTCCTGCATCCTAGTTGTTTGTTTTTTTTTTCCATTTACTTTTATTTTATTAAAATACAAATGTCAATCAGACAGTTTCAAGACACCTTAACCATACAGAGTCGATGAGTTAATACATTGCAAACTGTTTTCATAACGTTTTGGTATTGTACAAGGTGCATACATGAAATTATATTTACAGGTTTTTTATAGCTGAATTATATCAAACATTCAATAATTATTTACCTAGTGGATGACCATAGCACTAAAAGCCGACATAATATCCTATCCAACACCATTAGTGCAGATCTTGCCTCTCATAGAATTATGTAGAAGCACAGCGTTATCTATCCCAACTGTACTGTCTATACACACACATCCTGATTTTTTCTTTCTACAACCCTTCCTTTATCTACACCTGTCAAAAGTGGGCACTCCATTGACATTCAACTACCTTAGGTGCATGAACTCGACACCACAATCCAACACAGTCCAGCATTCTGCAACCATAGGGAGTTATTCAAAGAAATTGTCGACCATATCCATTTACAGCTCAGCTTAATATTATGGGCTCACGCTGTATACTTCATTTTTATACATTTATACTTTTCTGCTGGGTGGTTAAGACCTAGGTAGATCAAAACTTATATACCAACACATGAACTTTATATTTCCTATGTGGTCATTGAAGTCTTCTCAGGGTTTATCTTGTAGTCCTGTACATTATTCTGTAGTTCCTTTGTGTGTGTCATCCATGTGGATGAGTCACGGCCAATGCTTGACCAGATTGCTCTCTGTGAGAGCCTGAGAGAGTTTTCTCTTCATGTGACTCTCCCCAGGCACACTATAGAACTTCAATCTCTTTCCTCTGTGGCTCCACAATCTCCTTGCTCAGAAAATTTGGAGCTCACTTGAGTCTCATAATATTGCAGTACAGGTTCTCCTATGTCCTGAGTCTTTGCTGACCTTGAAAGGCTAGGGCCAAAATGTTGGCTGGCCTTGTGGCTCTTCTATTTCTTCAACTCTGACTTGGGATCTTAGGTTGTTAACCATCCAGAAGAAAAGCTGATTAGTATCCTGCAGCATATGCCATTCACTTTGCCTTATCTGA
>PVKA01022243.1:9864-37492 GCA_004027165.1 Ctenomys sociabilis
TTTTTTTTTTTTTTTTTTTTTTTTTTTTTTTTTTTTTTTTTTTTTTTTTTTTTTTTTTTTTTTTTTTTTTTTTTTTTTTGTATTTTTAGGGAAGGCTCTACATGTGTCTAGGGTCTCACCACTAGATTGAACTATTCATAGTGATCTGCCTGCTTACGCCTCCCAAGAGCTGGGATTACAGGCGACCCCACCACGCCCAGTCTCAACTGTACCCTGAGGGTGGGGCCAGCATAGCAGGCCCTGGGATAATCCTGGCCCCTGTGTCTGCTTGCAGGCATTTTAATCCCCTGAGTTATTGGGCTGGCCCTTTCTTCAACATTTTTAATATTTGTCCCTTAAATGCTCATCCAATTTGTTGTTGTATTTTTTAAAAATTTTCATTTTCTAATAGAAATATACAGAAATATAACTGGTTTTATAAGTTAATCAGTTCAACTCAATAGTTTTTATAGAACATTTTATGATTGGGAGTGTGAAATGGAGAGATAATCAGATCATCTGGAAATACTAGTAGTTTTATTTCTTCTTCTATAATCTGTGTGCCTTTTATTTTTATTTATTTTATTTTATTTTTGTCTTTTTGAGGCAGGGTCTCACTATGCAGTTCGGGCTGGCCTTAAACTCACTTTGTAGCTTGGGCTGGTCTCAAACTTACAAAAATCCTCCTCCTTCAGCCTCCTGAGTGCTGGGATTACAGGCATGTGCCACCACACCCAGCCTGTGTGCCTTTTATTTATTTTTCTTTCCTTATTGCTCTGACCAGCAACTCAGTGTTGTCTTAGTATTGCTGTTACTACTACAGGATATCTGAGGCTGAATTCTTTATAAAAAGAAAGGGGTCTTTTCAGTTCACAGTTTTGGGGGCTGGGAAGACTAAGCAGGGCAACATGCTGGCCTCAGCCTTGGAACTAGTGAGGACCTTATGATAGAAGGGCAAGCATGCATGTGCTAAAGACATAAACATGAGAGGCAGGCTTCCTTTATAACATTCTTTTCATGGTAACTAATACAGTCCCATGAGAGTGAGAATTTACTCATGGAAGAATAGTATTAATGCCTTCATGAAAACTGTGCACAATGCAAATGCTTCTCTCCATGCCCCACCTTCCATTACTGCCGCAGTGAGGAATTAAGGTTATCATCAATGACATCAACTTTTGATACATTAACTTTTGAGGAACACATTCAAACTATATCTGTGCCTAGTGAAATAGGATGGTTAATTTTGTGTTTCTATTTGAATACACCACCAGAATGCCCAAATTAAACATTATTTGTGGGGGTGTCTAAGAGGCTTTAACTGGATGAGATAAGCATTTGAGCTGGTGGGGTCTACTATGGATCTCTCTCCCCACGTGGTGTCATCCTTTGTTGAGGGAAATAGAAGATAAAGGTGGAAGAAAGAGTAAGTCCTTCTTCTTTCCCTACTTGTCTTCTTGAACTGGAACATTGGTCTTTTCCTGCCCTGGGATATAATTCATGCTATCAATTCTCTCCTCATGTGTAGGACTTTGGATTTATACTGTAGTCACCCCACTATGTCCAACTTCAAGATGGCAAATTGTAGGGCTTGTCAGCCACCATAATATATGATCAACTCCCCATAATCTCTCTTTCTCACCAATAGCATGAAAAGAGAGTTCCAACCACCAGGATATTCCTTTGGAGAATCTTGACTCACAGAACAGTAGCAGTTCTGTGAGCAAAGACCATTTCTTCTCAATTGTGAAATTTCTGAGCACCATTGACAAAGATCCCAAACCTTCCACTGAGGGAAAATAATTCACACAGAAAACTCAAGATTTGGAATGGCAGACTTCTCAACTGTAACTCTGAAAGTCAAAAGACAATAGTGCAATGCCTTTAATGTTTGAAGGGAAAACAATCTCCAACACTGTATTTAGATAAACTTTCAGATATTAATAGGCCTATTAGAAGTTGCATTAAATTGTGGGGACAAACTGGAAGGAAAAAGGCCTAAGCTCTTAAAATAGGGGCAAAACACACAATTAAGATCAAGCAGGATCCCAGCATGAACTCCATATAGCAGGCCTAGAAAGCAACAAGCCTATCTCAGAGCAGAACACAAAGCTCTGGTAAGAACATCCCTAAAATAGGGAAATTATTTGTTTACCAAGTATGTTGAATCTTACTAAGAAAATATTTACATTTCTGTAAATAATAACAGGTATATTTAGGTGCAAAAAAAACCTAATAAAACAAGCAAAGGAGGGACAACTGTTCACTACAAGAGGAAAGAAAATAATTAGCTATAATTAGTATAATTCTAATATACAATATGACTCAGTATTGAGTAGTTACCCCATTATAATTATTATGAAAGCTGAATATTGACAAAAACAAAAATCATAATCATATTGGAAAAACAAGGCCGTGTGTATTATGGATAAAACATGGAATGGAAGAATGGAACATACTGTATTGAAAATTTTTTAAGACTACACACTGTTTGCCAGGAAGTAAGGATGTCACAGACACTATAAACTGATTGTTCCTCTATAAAACATATTTGTTATAGGTTTCCCTTTTTTTTTTTTGCGGAACCGGGGATTGAACTCGGGCCCTTGCGCTTGCCAGGGAAGTGCTTATTCCACTGAGCCATCTCCTTGGCCCCCAACATTTTTGTCATTATTATTATTAATGATTTTCAGTGCTGGAGATTAAATCCACAGCCTTTGTGCCCAGAGAACATTTGGCAATACCTGGGGACAGTTTTAATTGTCACACAGGGATAGGAGTGTTACTAGGATAGTTACCAAAGATACAATACGATAGCTTTCCACAGCAAAGAACTACCTACTGAACAGTGTCAACTTTGTGCTTTGGTTAAAGAGAGCTCAAAATGAACAGAAATGCTGTGACAGAATGAAGTTAAATCTTAACTAGTCTGATGATTTCACTATGTTGCCTTCCAGGGTTATAGTTGCAAACATGAAAGCAAATATTAGAAGAAAGATTTGGAAGAACTGAAAGTAGTTGCTCCCCTGAGAAGTAAGCTGGTGAGGAGGCAAAGGCCAGCAGACTGTTCTTTCGCTTTTGTTGTTTTCTGCTATTCTCTTAAAAGAATAGAAGAACTACTTAATTATAATATGCTTATTTTTAAATGCTAAAATAATCATGAAGAAATTATTAAATCCAGTTTAATCATCATTTCTTATAATGAAGACTGCTTATTAAAATGCAGTTTCTAAAAGATGGCTCTCAGTAAATCTTGTAATGAATAGAAAGAAGGAAAAAAGGGTCAGGGAGGAAACCGTGTACAAAAAGAAAACTTTTGTTGTGACTAACATCTTGAGATCAAGTTCCAACTTGCAACATAATGAGGCATTTCAGACAGAAAATCCTGAAGATCCAGATTTGTTACAGAAGCTATTCTGATCTTATAAGCAAATAAAAAAATAGTTTTGCAAGATAATGATAGATTACCAACTATATCATTACATATATAGAAACTCATTACAAGAACATGAGGCTTTTAAAAAATATTGAAAGCAGGTGAAATAAAGGTGACACCTTTATTCTTAAGAACAACTTTTAAATTTAGCAATATAATCTTTCAAAATCCATATAGAAAATACAAACCTATTTAAGAAACTGACCCTCAGCATAAGGATCCCCTACAAGTAACAGTGTATCTGCAGTGTAACAGGATGCTTGACAGAGAACAGAAAGACCCCTGAGCTCATGTGAACTACCCCTGCAGTACTCTAGGGGACAGTGACCATTTCTCAAGTCTTTGTCCTCAGAAAAAGCACGAGGCATCTGCAAGGCTCTTCTGATCTCCATTTCTTTCCTCACTTCTCTTTTCCCCTTGAGTGTCCTTTCCTGTCCATCTCTATGTGAGCTCTTTTTTTTCTGACAAATTTTTCTTTTTTTTTTTTTTTTTTTTTTTTTTTTTTTTTTTTTTTTTTTTTTTTTTTGTCTTTTTGAGACAGGGTCTCACTATGCAGTTCAGGCTGGCCTTGAGCTCACTTTGTAGCTCAGGCTGGTCTCGAACTCACAACAATCCTCCTGCCTCAGCCTCCCAAGTGCTGGGATTACAGGCATGCGCCACCACACCCGGCTGTCTGACAAATTTTTCAAAGCGCACAAAGATATTAAAATGGCTATGGTCTGAAGTTTTGCATGTACTTACCATTCATATTTACTCCATTCTCCCTACTCCCTGCAGTTTCATTTATATATATATATTTTTGTTTGTTTGTTGTTGTTGTTTTGTTTTTGTTTTTGAGGCAGGGTCTCACTATGCAGTTCAGACTGGCCTTAAGCTCATTTTGTAGCTCAGGCTGGTCTCGAAGTCACAACAATCCTCCTGCCTCAGCCTCCCTAGTGCTGGGATTACAGGCATGCACCACCATGCCTGGCTTTTTATTTTATTTATTTTCTTTATAAGAAGATTATATTTACTGAAGGAAAGAAAGCTCCTTTCTGAGAGAGGGACAGAGGGGGCCAAGCAGGTAGTTCCAGAGAAGTTGTCTCTTCTAGGGACTTCTAGAGGAAAATCATGTGGTGAGGCAGGTCTAAGGTGGTGGAGAAAACATGGGAACTTGCTTAGTTGGGCATGAGGTAGAACAAAACTATGGTCAACCAATGAGATGACAAGCACCATTGCTCAGGTAAAATTGATTAAATCCAGTACAAATGGGGAAGCGAGTCACATAGCAAGTGGGCATGAATATGGGACAGGGTCTCTTCCTTTTGGGGGTTGGGCTAGTGACTCATTTGGGCTCTCTCAAGGTGATTGATACCTACCTAGAATATCAACCCCTGATGCCCCTCCCTAGGGAAGTATTTAGCTGTGTTTGTTTCTTCTTTTGTCTTGGTCTTGAGGTGTGGCCCATAGGGATTATCTGTCTCTTCCCAGTTGTTAAGTCACCTTGCCTTCCATCTTGTCTCCTTGAGGGCCTTCCCCTGTTTGACTACCTATAATATTTCTATCTAACTTGGCTACCTGCAACATTTCCCCCTTGAAGAAGTAACCCGAACTTCCGTGAGGGAACTAGGGGCGATGAACACTTTGGCTTCTTCAGGCTGAAAGGGGCCATAGTTGTGAACCAGCAGTCAGATATATTCTTCAGAGGTTCTATCTAAAGGCCCTCAATAGACACCAGGTGTTTTCATTACAGCTTTGAATCTGGAGAAGACAAAACCAAAGAAACTATTAAACATACATGGGCCAAATAATCACAACAGGGTAATCATGACTATAGTAAAAAATGCTTAATCTAGCATATTTATTATAGATTTTACCTGCATAATTACCTGGGTTTTGGTATCTTCTAAGAAAGAACATCTTGAGAGATTAGAACATATACAATCAAAGCATGAATATTTAAGCTAACCGGTACATTTATAAACTTTTTTGAGACCTAGGAATTATAACTCAACTGATTTTTAGACCCCTTTATTCCTGGAGTCTGACAGTTTGCTATAAGCCTCTCTAGCTTTAGTTAAGAGACATCATGCCTGTATTAACTATGAGCATGAAATACCTGAGTTATATCAGAAATCAACCAGATTAATTTACATTTATCATGAAATACATAGCATCTAGTCAGATTAAACCAATGAAATCTTTTAAATCTGTACATGAACAACAATATAGTACATTTGTAAAATGTTAGTCTCAGCATCATCCTGATTCGTAAGCAACCTGAATATATATTGTAGTATCTCAGTTACAGCTAAAGCAAGATGTCTTTCAAAGTCTGTTTTTATTGGGGTACAATGACTGGAAGGAAGGAAGGTCATGGCTGGAGAAGGACAAAGAGACCTGTGCCAGTGCTCAGCAATAGGCTGGGTTTTTCCTTTAATCGTGATTGCTCAGGGCTGCTCTGTGGAGATGGCAGGTAGAGGTAACAGTCCAGCCAGAAGGAGAAGGCAGGCTCAGGGCCCTTCAGTCTGACTGGACCATCTGTGAAGCTGAGTCTGTGCTCTGGGGCCTCTGCCTCAGAACGCAGTCTCACTTTTAGAGGCTGCCTTGGCAGTCAGGGCATAGCTTGTGGGCCTCTTAAGGCAGTCCCTCTTACAGTGGCCTGGCTTTGAACAGCAGTAGTAGATGAATCTCATTGTCATTGAGCTCTTCTTGGAGCCCAGCAAATCAGATTTAGGGTCTGTTTTGAGGCCATAATAATGGCAGCCATGCCCGGGCGTGGTGGCACAGGCCAGGTGTGGTGACCCATACCTGTAATCCCAGCACTCAGGAGGCTGAGGCAGGAGGATTGTTGTGAGTTCGAGATCAGCCTGAGCTACAAAGTGAGCTTAAGGCCAGCCTGAACTGCATAGTGAGACCCTGTCTCAAAAAGACAAATAATAATAATAATAATAATAATAATAATAATAATGGCAGCCATTTTGTCTCTTTGCTTTCTCTCCCTGGTTTTCTCCCAGTTTCAATTATAGGACACTTAAACTGTTTTTATCAAAGTATCAAATGAGTTTTCTGGAGCAAAAGCTATCTTTTGTAGCTCCAGAACTTATCTGTAAGAGCAATCTGTCCCTCTATTTAATTAGCATCTCAGGAAGTATGTCTTACAGGTGCCTCTATTAAACATTACAAAAAATCTAAGGGGTATTCATCTTTCTCCTAGTAAATAGCTAAAATTTAAAATAACTAGAAAGCTTGGTTAAGTTCTTAGACGTCCAAGGATACACACTTGAAATAAAATGGAAAAGACATTTTATTTCAAGTGAATATTTTATTATTCCTGCCTGGCTGGCTATTAGGTCAACAGGGGTCTAATTGCTTGGGCTCAATGGGAACAGGTAGTTTCACTGGTTGTCTATCTCTTGGCTCTTTAAAATTAATAATATGCTATTTATTTACAAATGCAATGGCAGCTTGTAATGCTGCCTGCCTTTCCATAAAAGTCAAAGCTTGGTTTAAGATTAATACTACATCTTTCCAATGTAGTTCATAAGCCTGAATAAATCCTCTAAAAAAAATCACATCAATATACTTACCAGGATCCTCTAAGGCACATGAACTAGGGAAGTTCCAAATTGTCTTTTCTTAAGGGCAGGGGAGATGGCTCAGTGGAATAAGTGCTTCCCTGGCAAGGGCCTGAGTTCAATTCTGATTCCACAAAAAAAAAAAAAAAGGCCCAGAGATGTAGCTCAGCGGCGCAGCACCTGCCTGGAGAGAGCAAGGTCCTCAGTTCGATTCCCTGTACTAAAAGAAAGGCTTCAAATCCTTTGTTTGAATTTCGAAGCACTTTGGGAAAACAGGGTGCAAAAGAAAAAGCCATTAAGTGTGCCTATTTAGGAAAATGAGGCAAAAAAAAAAAAATTGTCTTTTCTTTCTTTAAAGGGTATTGTCCTTGTAAAGCTTGCATAGATTCAGCTAAGAATGTGTGTAGCCCTGTAAAGGCCTGGATTACAGCTGTTTCAGAAGTCCTATACCTGTTAGACTAGAAGGACGAATAGGGGAATGGAACCTATCCACTTCCAGTAATGGTGGGGGAGGCTGTCCTGACTGCTGCCTCGTCCTCAGGCTCCACGACAGTGACGCCTCGGCACCTGCGCTGCCTGGTTCTCCTGTTGCTCACACCTACGCTTCAAAGCTAGATAACAAGAACCTTTTTAATTCAAACCAAATCTGAACATAAGACATTTTTACCGTTTTCCTTTTTACATCATCTTTCTAGTTATAAAATAGCATCATAATTGGTACTTTCCTCTGCATTTCATTTAGATTAACAGCTCTTTTTCAGCAAGTAAGGATCGAAAGTCTTCCAGTGCTTAATGAAGCACACTCAAAAAGAGTGAGAAGCCGGGCGTGGTGGCGCAGGCCTGTAATCCCAGCACTCGGGAGGCTGAGGCAGCAGGATTGTTGTGAGTTCGAGACCAGCCTGAGCTACAAAGTGAGCTTAAGGCCAGCCTGAACTGCATAGTGAGACCCTGTCTCAAAAAGACAAAAAAAAAAAAAAAAAAAAAAAGGAGTGAGAGACTTTGACCATGAGATATCCTGGAATTCAACGTGGGGACCTTCTTTCTAATTGATTCCTCCACCCAGGCATCCCTGAGTAGCCCTCTCAAAAGTAGGTGGATGCTCCTATTGGAGAGAAGGGAGACAAGATCCCACCAGCCTCGAACTGGTGCATGATTCCTATCTCCTGAAACATCTCACAAAACCTTTGCTTACTCTTATTGACTACTTATGAATATAAGTTGCAATTGGTTTGGTGACCAGAAAGTCTGTAGAAGGAAGCATAACTATGGTATAAAAGGTCAATTTTAAGTGAACACTTCTCAGGCTATAAAGATAACTCTTAGAGATCAATAGAACAATGGACTGGAGGGATTTGGCCCCATGCACTGAGCCAACTTGCCAGACACTGGTTTTCCATCTGATCACCTAGATAAACATTTTTAGCAACTAAACAAGATTTAACCTTGGAGCTCACAGGTGAAACTTATGTTTATCATCAAGCAATCACATTTTACATATTGGTAGAAACACAGTACAACTGGCAAAAATTTTACTCTTAGTTAACACGTAAGGCACAGATGTAAACTTCCCCTGATAACTACTATTGCAAGCTGTCTCAGCCTTATTTCTGAAGGTGTGACTCATTAAGTTGTTCTACTGAAAAGCTCAGGCGGAATTCCTACTTTACTAGCAGAAAGAGAGAAAAAGTACAACAGGTAAGTGGAGATCTTTCAGTGGTCAAAAGCCAGTTTCCACCAAGCACCATGGCCAGAGAGTAGCCCTGGCCGTGACCCCTCAGGTGTTTTCAGTTTCTATTGGCTCATACAACCAGAGCTCAGTCTCCAGAAAGGATCTAGCAGTTTATCTGGTCAGTATTCCATCAGCCATAGGCTTCAGTGGGGATTCACCAAAGAACATCTGGGGAATCCTGTCCTCTGCTTCAAAGAGTGGCAGCTGCTCTAAGAGCATTTACAGGCTGGCAGAGTAACTGCTGTTTGTCCAAGTTCTATAAGGGACAGTTAAAGTCCTGAACAAGATTACTAGCACTTAACAGTAAAGGCTTTTAAAGTCTATAACTTATCCCTTATGCACCTAAATGATTAGATCTAGGAGAAAAGGTGTGAGTCTTCCCTCACACTAAATGTGTTTTGGTCCCATAAATGTGCTGCTTTTGGAGATAGCTCCTTCTGGTGTCACCCAGAAGTCGGTTCTCTCCACTGTGTCTCAGGTTTAGCCTCCTGAAGAAGACCTGCCCAGAACACTAAGCCAGGACATGGCTTTTATATATGTTCTCCTGGATGGGAATAGTCCTCTTTGTCTCATCTGACCCAGAAAGAGCATATGTGTCCTTTTTTAAAATGACTTCCCTATTTTCAGTGTTAACAAACACTTTTTCTAAGGGCTTCATTTAGTTGGAACATCTATAAAAGTTTTCCTAATTTTATATACCTCTATAAAGGAAAGTACAAAGAGGTAGGAAAATTAGGAGTAAGGCCAAAGAAAGGGAACTGAAACAGAGCAGGCCTGACATTCCCTCTAGCATGTAGAGGGGGATCAGAACCAGTCTATCCCAGTGAAACCTGTCCTCCAAGTCTTAAGAACGGTTGCCAACCTAATGTCATTTAGTTGGTAAAAGGAAGTCCCCTTTTTGTAGATTTCCTAAGGCTGAGCTGGCTAAGAGTCCCATTTTACAGAAACTTACATAAAATCCACTAGGAGGATTTACTCTCTAGTGTTAACTTTATTCTCTAGTTTATTGTCTAAAATCAAGCAAGGAATATCAGTACATTTAGTAAATAGTTTAAATACAACATATACAAGTACACAACAGTAATAAAATGTCCCATTAAAGAAATATCATAAACTTGTAACATTTCCACATTTTAACTGTAGATTTACCAACAACATTTTGACCAATGCATTAACAAAACCCTTTAAAAGACAAAGCATAAACAATTGCAAACAATTTTAATAGAACTACATGAAGCAAAACTGTATGAGGCAAAACATGAACAATTATGAGCAATGAGCAAAGTCATATCAAAATATGAAGCATAAAAATTTGTTACCTAAGCAAGTCCTAATCCAGAATCTATGAAAGAAAAGCAAACTCATACCTCCGTCCAATGATCTTGGTGGATGCCTGCAAAATGATACAGGGAGAAAAACCGATCTCAGTTGGGTGACCTCCAAATGATATAGGGAAGCTCCAAATGACATAGGAAAAATGATCTCCTGACCTGACTGGCACGGGTTCCTGTTCTCTAAAACTGAAGAATGAATTTTTGGGAACAAATAGAGGTTATGAGTAGAATATATTTAGAGAAAGAAAAGCTCCTAACTGAGAGAGGGACAGTAAGGGGGTCCTGAGTGGGTGGTCGCCCCTCATTTTTAATAGTATTATCCTTCCGGTGTTTCTTTAAATAAAGTAAATACAGATTTGTACATAAACATGTATATATATAAATGTGCATTTGTTATATTTCCATATGCTCTCTATATATTGCTTTACTTCACAGTATTGTTTAAATAATTTTATTGAGAAACAAATAATGAGACACTTTCAAAACCGATTAGTAGGACAGTTTCAATAATAAATACATTGCATATTGTTGTCTTAGTGGTTATTCATTGTACAAGATGCAGACATGATAACCTGTCCTCAAACACTATTGGAACAAATCTTTTTATTCATTGAATTAAGAGTATGTAGCTGTATATCTATCCTAACTATTTTGAATATACAAATACAAAATGGTCATTCATTTGTATCCCCCTTTTCTGTTTAGTTTTGTCAGAGAAAGGTATTCTATCGTCATTTAAATATTGTAGGGCTGGGGAGATGGCTCAGTAGAATAAGCTCTTGCCTTGCAAGCACAAGGGCCTGAGTTCAATCCCCAGTTCCGCAAAAAAATAATAATAATAAAAATAAATATTGTAGTGCGTGAATTCAGCAAAATATTCCAATATAGTCCAGTAGTCCATAGTAGTAGGTTATCTTTTTTTTTTTTTTTTTTTAGAACTGGTCCTTTGTGCTTGCCAGGGAAGCACTTATTCCACCGAGCCATCTCCCCAACCTCAATTTTTTATTTTTTTTTAACTTTTTGTCAGAACTGGGGATTGAACTCAGACCCTTGCGCTTGCCAGAGAAGTGCTTATTCCACTGAGCCACCTCTCCAGCCCCTATGGCTTTACTTTTTATACCTTGTTTTTATACTTTTCTCCTGGATGATTTTGGAATAAAATTTAACATATTATTTGAAGTCTGGTCTCTTAAAAATACTTATTTAAATTCAGAGAGCTTATAACTTAAAAATGCTGATTATTATATTTATTAAACAATTTTTATAAGTTTTTCAGTTCTCAGATACACTGAGAAGGAAAAAACTTTTAATAAGGTACATATTTTCTGTGTTTCTTCATATTTGAAAAAAGTTATTCTGTAATCCCAGAACTTGGGAGGTAGAGGCAGGAGGATTGTTGTGAGTTCGAGACCAGCCTGAGCTACAAAGTGAGCTTAAGGCCAGCCTGAACTGCATAGTGAGACCCTGTCTCAAAAAGACAATAAATAAATAAATAAATAAATAAATAAATAAAGTTATTAATTAGGGAACCCAAATGAAATAGTACTGTAGTATGTTAGGAAACAAATTAATAGAGATTTCAAGATCTCCTTTGTACAAATGTCTTAATTTGGGGCCAGGGAAATGGTTCAGTAGAATAAGCACTTCTCTGGCAAGTGCAAGGGCCTGAGTTCAATTCCTGGTTCTGCAAAAAATAAATAAGTAAATACAAATAAAGGTCTTAATTTGACTGAGTTTTATATCATTTTCTGTACCTTGAATAGAAATCACTTACATTTTAAATAATATGCAGCTTTACCAAAGATTTAAATTTCTCATATTTAAAAACACACTCCAGATGAAAGGCCATAAAGCAAATGTTGAGACACTAACCAATCACATGGAACAACACCTTAGTGGGCCCTAGAGACGTGGGGTTGTGTTGTCAGAACCTCTCTGTTTCCAGCAACTGGAAGTCAGTTGGAAATGTACTAATTCTGGGTGGATCTCAAAATGCAATCTTCTTGGGGGAAAGGAAAAAACCCCAAAGCATGTGACCTGCACACTCAGAGCGACCCAGGAACATCCCTCTCAGTAAGGTCTATCCCCCAAGCAGAGCTGTCTTGGAACTGGGAGATCAGAGGCAGTGGGAGCTTCCCTGTGGTCCTGCCAGATCTGAGCCTATTCAAAAGCCATGTGGAATTCACCATTGCATGGTGCATGGTTTTGAATGAATGGCCCTCAGCTCCAACATACATTATCATTTTCTTTGGGGGTGTACATTAAATTATTTGACTCTAGTCTATCTCAAGAGAAAAAATAAATTACTTTATATTTGTGGATTGAACTCACTTTCTAGATTACATAAGACGAACTACAGTCATCTTTAATATTCTGCATGTGGATATTTAATTTTCCCAGCATCATTTACTAAAGAGGCTATATTTCTTCCAGTATGATTTTGGCTTTTTATCAAAGATCAAATAGCTCTATATTCCTGGATTTCTTTCTGCTTCTTCTATGCTGTTCCATTGATTTAAATGTTTGTTTTTATGTATCATGCTTTTTTTTTTCACCTTTTTTTCCATGTTGTTTTAATCACTGTAGCTTAGTAATAAAGCTTCAAGTTCAGGACTGTGATGTTTCCTTTGCTTTGTTACCCACAATTGATCTTGCTACTCTAGGTCTTATCTGAGTCCATGTTAATTTTAGGATTGTCTTCTCTAGCCCTGTGACAAATGATATTAGTATTTTAATTGGAGTTCCATGAAATCTGTTATAAGTTTTGAAAGTATAAAATTTTGATTATATTGTTTCTTCAGATATATTTCATTTTCCTGATGTGTTCTACAAAATTCTTTTTCTGAGTGATATAATTTTCATTGTAAAGGGTTTTCCTTTTCTTATTTAGGATAGTAACTAAGTATTTAATTTTTTAATCTAGTGAATTGTATTATTTTCCTAATTTCTTTTTAGTGAGTTCGTGATTAGCATATGAAATGCTATTGATTTTTGTGTGTTTATTTCGTATCCTTTTGCACCGATGAATTTGGTTGCCTATTCTAGCTTTTGATGGAGCTTTTTGAGGGGATCTTCCAAGCAGAGGATCATTTCACCTGCAAAATATGGCATCTTTCTCTACTTTTTCCTGTACATAGCACCCCCTACCCCCACTTTTTTTTCCTTTTACCTGATCTGGCTAATGTTTTCAGGACTATGTTGAACTGGAGTGGTGATAATAAATATCTTTTTGGTCCTTTTGGACTTTAAAAGAAAGCCTTTTAGTTTTTCTTCATTTAATATGATGCTGGTAGTAGGTTGGTCATAAGTGGCTTTCATCACATTAAGATGAACTCCATACTTATCTCATTTTTTTTTTAAATTGTGAATAGACGTTGCATTTTGTCAAGGATTTTTCTGCATGTGATTTTTGTCCTTCCTTCTGTGTATATGATGAATTACATTTATTGATTTGTTTATATTAAATCATTCTTGCATCACAGGGGCAAAGCCTATTTGGTCATGCTGGATGATACTTCCAAATTATTGCATTCTGTTTCCCAGTATCCTATAAATGACTTTTACTTGTTTACTAGAAAAATTGGTCTATATTCTCCTTTAGTTTGGATTTTGTCTGAGTTTGGGATCAGAATAATGTTTGCCTCCAAGATGATTTTAGAAGTTCTCCTTTCCTTCATTAAAAAATTGAATATTTGTGGTAAATCTTCCCCAAAGCTCTCACAGAAGGTAGCTTGAATCCATTGGGTCCTGGGCATTTTTTAGTTGGTAGTTTTAAAAGTTATTCTTATTACTGCTTCAATTTTATTGTCTGTTATGGCATTGTTCAAGATTTTTAAGTCTTTTGGGTTCAATTTCAACAATTTTCAAGTACATAGAAATTTCTCTGTTCTGAGTTCTCCAAGTGTTTGGTGTATGTGTTTGGGAAACTGTTGCTGATAATTTTCTGGACTTTGAAGGGTCTATCGTGATCTGATCCTTTTCATTTCTAATTGCATTAGTGTCTGTCTTTTCCTTTTAAAGTAAAATTGACTAAAAATTTATCTATTTTGTTTGTTCTTTCAAAGAACCAGTTTTTTGATTCATTGATTTTTTTGGGGGGGTATTTTTTTTAGTTCGTATCTCATTAACTTTTAGTCTGATTTCTATGATTTCCTTCCTGGTAGAAACTCTGAGTTTGAATTTTTCTTGTAGTTCTAAGACTTTGAGATACAACATTAGTTTATTTATTTGAACTTATTCTGTTTTTTGGATGAGGGCATTCACAGCTATAAACTTCCCTCATAATACTGCTTTGATTAAGTCCCATAAATTCTAACATATTGTACTGCCATTATCATTTAGTCCTAAGAACTGTCTTATTTAAGTTCCACTGTGACCCATTGATTATTCAAGAGCGTATTGTTTAATTTTCATCTGTTTGCAGTTTCTGCAGTTTCTTCTGTTACTATTTCTAGTTTCATTGTACTACAGTCCAATAATATGTATAGTAAAATTTGGATTCTCTTGTATTTATTTAGGCATGCCTTATTAGCTTGTATGTGGTCTGTTTTGGAGAAAGTACCATGTGCAGTTGAAAAGATGTGTATTATGTTGGAAAAGAAGACTGCATATATCTATTAAGTTCATCTGTTTGGCTCAACTCTGGTATTTCTTTGTTGATTTTTTTGTTTAATTGATCTATTTGATTGTCTATAATTTTTTTTTTTTTTTTTTGGAACCCGGGATTGAACTCAGGCCCTTGCGCTTGCCAGGGAAGTGCTTATTCCACTGAGCCATCTCCCCAGCCCCTGATTGCCTATAATTGTATTGGTGTGTATCTCATCTTTTGTGTCCATTAGAATTTGTTTTGTACAGTTCAGCACACAGATTTGGTGCATATATAATTGTTATCTCTTCCCTTTGAATAGTTAAATCAACTAATACGTAATGTTCTTCTTTGTCTCTTTTGATCAGCTTTGGCTTACAATCAACTTTGTCTAAAAAGAGAATAGAAACTCCAGGTTGCCTTTGGGTTTTCATGCATTTAATATTGCTTTCCATCCTTTAATTTTTAGCCTATGAATTACTTTGTGTGTTAAATGTGTTTTTTGTGTAAGTTTTCCACTGGATTTTGTTTCATGATCCATTCTGCAAATCTATGACTTTTGATTGGCAAGTCAAGTCCACTTACATTCATGATTATAGTTGATAGATAATGACTTACTCCTGTCATTGTATTATTTTTCTGTTGCTTTTTCCCCCTTCTAACTAATTCCTAGCCCTATTTGATACATTCATTTCTTTTACAATTTTTAAAACACTTTTATTTATTTAGTTGGTACAGGGTCTCACTACACAGCTTGAACTCATAGTGACCCTCCTATCTTAGCTTCCCAGCACTGGGATTATAGGCATGCACCACCGTGCCCTGTTTCAGTGGCTGGCATGGTGCAGGGCCAGCATGTCATATGGTACCAGCAATCAAATCCAGATCCTTGAGCTTGCCAGGCAGGTGCTTAGATCACTGAGCTATCGCCTCAGCCCCTTGATGTATTTACTTCTTTGAACCTTTTGGCATTATTAGCTTCCTTGTCTCCTATGATACCCTCAAGAATTATTTGTACTATAGGTTTGGTGGTCATGAATTTCTTTAGGTTTTCTTATGAAAGTACTCTGTCTTATTCTTCATCAATTTTGAAAGATAATTTAGTAGGACATAAGAATTTGGGTTGGGGTTTTATTTTTTAGGAACCTAAAACACTTCAGTCCATGTTTTCCTCTCCTTGTATTGAGGAATCTATTATAAATCTGATGGGTCTTCTTTTATTGTTGGATTATTGTTTTTCTCTAGCAGCCTTTAAGATTCTATTTTTGTCTTGTATTTCTGGCATTTTAATTATTGTGTGGTGTGGAATGTTTCTTCTGGTCATGGCTATTTTTGGTTCTACCTGTTTCACTTATCTGTGTTAAATTCCTTTTCTATATCTGAATAGTTTTCTGTTATTACTTGTGTAAACAAGTCTTATCCCCTTTGTGCTGTCTTCTGATTTTTCACTAATTCCAATTACTCTTCTATTAGTCTTCTTTGAACTATCTAGGAGCTATTGGATCCATCTTTTAGGTCCTCTTGTTGATTTTAAGATATCTCTCCTGAATTGATCATTGACCATAGATTTACTATAGATATGACATTCTGTCTTTTTTTTTTTTTGGAACCGGGGATTTGAACTCAGGCCCTTTTACTTGCCAGGAGAGCACATCTCCCGGGCTCCTGTCTTCACACTTCTGCTGCCCATACTTTCTTTTTTGTTTGGTGGAACTGGGGACTGAACTCAGACCCTGGCACTTGCCAGGGAAGTGCTTATTCCTCTGAGCCATCTCCCTGGCCTCCTGCTGCCCATACTTTCAACTCTTTTTTTTTTGTTGTTGTTGTTTTGTATTTTTAGGGAAGGGTCTACAGGGTGTTCAGTGTCTCACTACTAGATCAAACTCATAGTGATCTGACTGCTTACAGCCTCCCAAGAGCTGGAATTACAAGTGCACGCCACCATACCCAGTCTCAACTGCTGTCTCAGTGTGCACTGCAAGTGGGGCCGGCCTGGCAGGCCCAGGGATTGAACCCCCAGCCCCTGCTTGCAGGTGCTTTAATCAGCTGAGCTATTTGGCTGGCCTTAATTCTGTTTTTGATCTCATGAACTTCTTTGGACCTTTCTTATAGATGCCTATCCTTTTCTATACTGGGCATCCATGCTTTGCATTTCTTTCATTCCATTAGCTATTTAGTGATATCTTCTCTAGACTTGCTATAAATTTGTTTCATTATTTGATTAGTTATATCATTTTTAAAACTTCCAAGTACCTTACTGAACTGTTTTATTTCCACTGTTATCATTTCATTCCTACTGTATCTGTTGTGTGGGTTATGATTTTCTCCTCCTCAATTCCCTCTGGCTCTGGGGGATACTTTAGTCAGGTCTTACAGGGGAATAGATTTAATACAGGACATGTAATTTATAGAATTATTTTGTAATATTAACCCCAAAAGTTACATGCAGATCAATACAAGCAATCTGTCCATGCACTAGAGACCCAAAAAATCCAGCTGAGGGCCTGGATGCCATAGAAATGTCCTTCATGAGTCCAGCTGAAGACCTAGAGCCTATGGCAATGGCTCAGGCAAGTCTGTATCAAGAATCTGCACTGGAAAGGTCCCAAAGCCAGTGGTGGAAGCTAGAAAGTCTGCACTAGCAGAATAAAAGTTCTGTGTCAGCAGGCTGAGGGACCTGCATGGGAGCCAGGAAACAATCCTCAAGGTAAAGACCAGAGCTCCCCCCAAAGAACTGCAGTCATCCTCAACAACAGCAAAGACCCAGACTTCTCCGATGATGAGAACAGATGAATTCATATCAGGAAAACCAACACAACAAGCTTCTCCAGAAGAATAAACAGCACACCATCTGCCCCTCCAATTCTCCTTTTATGCTGTTGGAACAATCCTCAGGTGGGGCTGTCCACACCCAGCACTATACTGGTTCAGTTCAGCTGGGTTTTTACAAGTTTACCATTAATTAATTGACCACAGGGGATTTGAGAGTTTTGGAATCATTTTGTTGCCTTTGTCTTTTTGTGTTTCTGGTTTTGTTTATTTGTGCTGAGGTTTTCAAATTCTTTGGCTGAGTGCCCTGCTTTTTGAGAGTAAGTCACAGTATTGTTTATGACCCGCAAGCGATGTAGGTATTGGCATAGAGATTAAGCTGCTGGTCACTACTATGTTATGTTTTCTACTACAGTAAATTCAGGAATAACAATGGCATTAAATATCTAATGATTATTGCCAAACCCCAGGAACTACTACTGAATAGCCCTTCACTAAAACAAAGAGGACTCTCATTTCAGTGAAGATAATTAAATAACCCCCATTACACTGATGTACAGCAATTCAGAGCACCTATTTCTGCTGATGTTAGCAGCAGTGAAAGAGTTTGAACATACCACCATATTCCTTTAACCATATTCCTTCTGATGATTATGCCCCATGAACCTGGCTTCCCACAACAGAGTAAAGATCCTATGATTCTCCTGATCTGATCCTGGGCCTCCTAGAGGACCCCAGGAGATTGCTTTTTAACAGTCACTCCCTCCATGCCTATTTCCTAAGGCTGTCTCTCACTTGGTTTCTGACATAGGGTATCACTTCAGTCCTGAAGCAAAGCTCTCCTCCTGGGTGTTATTCTCTCCTTTGGTCGGGTTGGTCTGGTAGTCATCACCTCCATTTTTAGGTTTTCTTTTTCTGTGTGTGTGTGTGTTTAATGTATTTGATACAGGGTCTCACTATGCAACTTGGACTCACAGTCTCACAGTGATCCTCCTGTTTTTACACTCTGGTGCTGAGAAGAACCTAGGGATCTTGGAGGTCAGGGGACAATTCTCAGCTCTTCCTGGCTCAGAGCAGGACCTGAGCAGGCACTAGCACTGGCTGGAGCAGGACTCGTGATTCCCAGGGCCTCCTGGCTTGGAGGAGCATCTGGGCCAGCATCAGCGTTGGCATCAGCTGGGGGTAAGGGCATGGCTCCGGGGTCCTCCCAACTAGGGAGTGGGACTGGAGCATATCTGCACTGGAGGCAGCCAGGGCATATTTTTCCCAGGACCCTGTTTCCATTTCTTAATACATATGGAGATGCCCTTGTTCTAAGTTAAAAAATGTAGAAAGATCAGCTTGTCACTAAATAAGTAGAGAAAAGATTTGTTTTGGTATTAGAAGTAATTCAATATTTTTTGAAAAATTAAACAAATTCAGAAGGTGGCAAATATTCCTTCCAACTTTTCAGAGCTTGAAGTCATGTATTAATCATATACATGATTAAAACAATTATGTATTGATTTTATCCATTTGCTAATTAAGAAAAATCAGGATTGTTCAATGAAAGTCCTGTATTCATTCCCGCAAGCATGAAAATAGTAATAATAATTGGTAAGAATTTGTCAAACTTAATTGAGAATATTTCATTGCACCAAATTTTCTCAGCAGGTGTTCATTCTTAAGAAATTCATTAGGCTCATTCTTGTTCAGTTTTACATATCAAGTAAATATTGTTTACTATACTGGGTGTGTGTGTATAAATGTACATGCACCCATGAGCACGTGCTTTATGGTAAAGATCAAGTATAAGAACTCTGAATTTATAAGCCTCTTTCTAAACCTCTTTCTTTGAATAGATTACCAGTTTAAAAAAAAAAAAAAACCTACTAATTAGAAATATCAACTAACCTGCATGCCCTTATGTGTTATTATGTTATTAAGTTGCTGGGAATGACTAAAATATCATAAATTATTTAGATATATAAATAATTCAAACTCTGAAGTGGCATGTGAATCAAGTTGTTTGGAAAACTGATGTTCAAATAGAAATTTATTTATTTATGAATTTTTAAAAAGTGCTACAAGTGAGGGCCAGCCAGATAGCTCAGCAGATCAAAGCACCTGCGTAAGGCAGGTTCAGGTAATGAGGTTGGATCCCAGCATGCCGTGCTGGCCCCACCCCCGGGGCATGCTGAGACACTGACTGAAACTGGGCACGGTAGCACCTGCCTGTCATCTCAGCACTTGGGAAGCTGAAAACAGGAGAATCTCTACAAGATTCTCTACAAGAATCTCTACCTGTGAAGTGATACCCTATACTAAATACATGAAAAAAAGGTGTTACAGGTGAAACCTAGGGCCTCATGTGTGCTGTAAAGCACTCTACCACTGAACTAGACTTCTAGCCCTAAATTTTATTTGGTGTGAATATTATTTATTGGGTGCCAAGTAAATTCTCAGGAGCTTCATAGTAAATCTATATGCTGTTTTTCTTTCATTTCAAAGGTACAAGACGTATTTCATTATTATTTTTTAAAATGAAAGTAATGATAAATATAAAATCCAGTTAGGAAAGAATTGAAAAGGTAAACTTAAAGTTTATTATCTAATCTTTTAAAGTTAAATACATTCCCTTTCAAGAAGTGATTTAAAAGTTCAAGGCAAAATAGCTAGCCATTTCTGTTTACTTAGGAGTATAAAATAAGTATTATTTTCAAGGACTGGATACCATATTGCTAGTATAAATAAATGCTTTTCAGAGAATATGAATATAATGCACACATAAATGCATTTCATTTGCATATCATGCAAATATAAATTCAGAACTTTGGTTTTACTAAAACAGAACAAACTTTAATTCCATTCATGCTTATGTCAAGCAATGTTTCTAATCTCTCTCCAAGTTATTTCATTTTCCTTAGATTATTTTATAAACAAAATGAAACTAAATCATCCACATCATCTAAAAACAATCTCTTACCTTTCCAAATAATATTATGAGTGGGGAGATAAGCAGTGACCCAGTGATGGCCAATCAGAAACTGAGAACTAAACTCATAGGTCTTGTAAGACTGGAAATTTGATAGGAAACTTCCTATAGCAGTCTTCCCTTTTAGCAAATAGCCTGACCCTGATACTCAGAATATATACGGCAAGGAGGTTGTGGCGATGAAGGGTATTCATAGCACTGCCACCTAATTTGAGCACCTGATCAAATAGTATATGAAATCTTCAAGGTCAATGCCTTAGAGAAATTATGGCTCCAAGTAACAGAGTATTTGATAACTTTCTATATTGCTTCACATAAAATTTAATATATTTTCTACTATTTTTACATTCTCAATTAATTTCTATTTTTTACATCATGACCATGGTCATGTTCTGAACATGATCACATACTAGTTGAAGAATTACAAAGTAAATTAATACTTTTTATGAAATTATCCAAAAACCAAATCATTATTCTAAGTTAGAACATATATAGATCTGGCTTATTTATTTAGACATTCACAGCAAAAATTATCTAAATAACCTGTTTTTCCTACCCTCAATGCCCACTAAACAGTAACTTTTATGTGCCCCCCCTTTACCTCCCCAGCCCCTGCCAGTCTGGAGATACTAAAGAACAGAAACTAAACAAACAGTATCTTTTCCAATGTCTGCTTCCCAGGGCTGCCTTTAGTAGAAGCTAGAAAAGTTAAGTACTTGCTTCTTTATTTCCCCTTGCAGTCAGAAGTGATCATATGATATAAATCCGGACAATTTGCAGATGAAGAGACTTCTGCAAAGTCTTTTTGGGAAAACTAAATTTTCTATATAAAAAGGGACTAGAGCCAGTAGACTACAGCGCCTGCTTAGGCAGGCACTGGGACCAGAGTTTGATCCCAAGTGCCATGCCAGCTCTGCCCCCAGGCACACTGAGATGACAACTGAGACTGGGAATGGTGGCTTGTGCCTGCAATCCCAATGCTTGGGAGGCTGAAAACAGGAGGATCACTAGGAGTCCAGTCTGTGTAGTGAGACTTTGTAGACCATGTACTAAATACATAAAGAAAAAAAAAAAAGGATGGCAGCAGACCTCTTATAATGATAAGAGAAAGGCATGGAAAATTGCAATGAACTGAGCTTGGACACTGTTGAGCTGTGGCATCATCAGAAGTTGCCTACAAGTTCTTCATTTTGTGACAAAAAGCTCTTTCTTCTGGTCAAGCCACTGCTTACCAGATATGCTGTTACTTGAAGCCATAAGTTCTCTAAGGCATTACCCTTGAAGATTTCATATACTACTCAGAAAAATGTGATCAGATGCTCAGATTAGCAGGTAGTGCTATGGATACCCTCTATTCCCACATCCCCCTTGCCATATTCTGAGAACCAGAGTCAGGCTGTTTGCTACGAGGGAAGGCAGGCAATCTCTCCAATTATCTACTGGAAGTTATGCTTAGGACTACTTTTGCTTTTGGTTAAAGGATGGAGACCTGTGTGTGTTTAAGTCAGACTAAATTTGCTCTATTAGTACAATTGAAATAAAGTTCATCCCCCAAGATGAATTTATAAAATATAATTGAATGGCATAGAGAGATGAATTACTGCCCTAAAGTGCCATAGTCAAGAAAACTGGAATATATTACCTAAATATAGAAGAATTCTAAAGTCATATAATTTCATAATTGTCCTCAAAACTATAACTATTAGAGTGTGATAGCACATGCTTGTAATCCTAACACTTAGCAGGCTGAAGCAGGAAGATTGGGAGCTCAAGACCAGCTTGGACTCCCAGTGAGCTGAAGGCCAGCCAAGGCTACTAGACTATATAGTAAGACTTTGTCTCACAAGACAAAAACAGCAAATTGTAGATTTTTACATTATGTGATATATATATATATATATCCTAACAGAAGCTCCTTGGCCCAACATTAAAAGATTGGCTAATGAATATAATGATAGGTTTTTCATAAAAGTAAAACACTTGCATTATGTCTGTACAATGCTTCACACTTCTCTTTCATTTTTGTTGAAGTACTACTCAGCCTAACAGTTTCAGCTCTTGGAGATAAATTCCTTCTCTTCATGTTGTCAAATACATCAGGTGCAGTATTTCCTGTTTTCATATGACTATGCTAAGTCTGCATCTGGACTTCAAGTGGTTAACTAGCCTCTACCTAAGACCATTTTCCTTCTAAACTTTCCATTAGACACTACAGGGGTAGATGTAAATATCAAGGTGATTCACTTCAAAAATCATTTTTGAAAGTGGTACCTGCTTCATTAAACAAGTTTTCCTACACAACAGCTTACTGCCATCAGAGTGTAAAATCACTCTCTTGAAAATAGATTATAAACTAGAAACTTCTATCTTGGTCTTCATTTGAGGGAACACACAAAAAATCAAGATTAGCAGCCAGGAACCATTAGGCCAGTGGCTTCTGGGTTAGGTTTGTATGACAGTATGTTCATATTAAATTACTTCAGTGTATGGTCCAACAGGGCCAAATTGGAAAAACCAGAAATATTATGCTTATTTGCCATACTCCTTTCAGCCAGATTGAATAGGTGGCTCTACAACTTGCCAGAACAAGAAATAGAAATGAGTCAGAGACAGAGCAACTGTAGTAAAAATGTGAATTAGGCAGTTTGACTTCAGTGCCACACCCCCTTTGTACTACATATAGCACACTCCCCTGGTCCCCTCCCTTGTTCTTGTTCTTCCCCTCCCTTCTGCCCCATCCCTTTCCCCTCTCACCCTACCTTAAAATTAGCTTCCCCTCTTTCCTCTTTCCCCTTCATTAATTAAAAGGTACTGCTCCAGGGTTTCACTCAGGGTTTACAAATGACAGCTACTTAATTGCACAAACCAACCCACCCAGATGTGTCAAAGAACAGAAGCTTGAAAGTAAAGAGAATTTTAGCTATGATCCTCTAAAGAGTTCACCTTTGCAGTTTAACTCATTATTAACTGCAACTGACAGGTTTGCAGCCACGGAACGCAGGTGAGGGAATGCTGGGCTGGGAAGGGCCGCCAAAGCCCTGGGAGATCAAGCAGGAGCAGGTGAGAGCACTGTAACTAGCCCCAGGCAGGCTGGGACCAGGGAAGGGAAACTGAGAGTTAAGTGTGAAAAGGAAGTTACTTGACACTTCATTAATTAAAAGTACAAAAGGTGAAAGTATGGGGCCAGGGTGATGGCTCAGTGAAATAAGTGCTTCACTGGCAAGCACAAGGGCCTGAGTTCAATCCCTGGTTCTGCCAAAAAAAAAGCTGAAAGTACCACCAGTGATTTTTTCTAACTTAACCTCAATCCCTGGTTCTGCCAAAAAAAAAGCTGAAAGTACCACCAGTGATTTTTTCTAACTTAACCTTACAGAAAGCTAGCTAGCTAGCTAGTAGAACTAGAAGTACCTGATAAGAACAAAAGAGACAGTTTCAAAAATTATCTCAAGTCTAAAACACTAATTCCTGGCCGGGCGTGGTGGCGCGTGCCTGTAATCCCAGCACCCGGGAGGCTGAGGCAGGAGGATTGTTGTGAGTTCGAGACCAGCCTGAGCTACAAAGTGAGTTTGAGGCCAGCCTGAACTGCACAGTGAGACCCTGTCTCAAAAACAAGACAAAAAAAAATAAAATAAAATAAAATAAAACACTAATTCCAAAAATCCATACAGTTTTTGGCTGCAGTTGTTCCTTGGTTTTTAAAAAAATACTGCTGTACCATTCATAAACACTTGTCATTTGCATAGTTTATTTGATCCTGATGAATATTCACCATTTTTAGAACACCATCAGCTTCTTATTTCTTTTTCTTTATCAACAAGGGAAGGGCAGGTCGAAGAATCCAGAAGGCGTGCAAACTGTTCACAGTTGGGTCTTCTTTTCCAGGTACCGAAGCTGCAGGCTGCCTCCCAATATTTAGAATTTTCTTTGCCATTGCTGTCATGCAACTCGACTTCCTAGGGGAATTCTCAAATTTTAGAGAGTCTGACTGCCACGAAAAGAAAATAACCTGTTTATTCACCAGACCTGAGGGTAACTGTGCTCATACTGTTTCCCAACCCTGCATTTTTTCCCCTGGCTAATTCTTGGGCCACTTGCAAATGCTAGTACAGCCCCACAAAGCCTTCCTTACGCATTGTCAGAGCCTGTGCTCCAATTACCTGCTCATGTTTTGCTGGGTTACTTATCTTGCTCCTGCTTCTCCTCTGGGCAAAGCTCCCATTATAGTCCTGTCAGCAAGAAGAGACAATACACTGCTGGGCTTAGCAAGGAAAAAACCTAACGTGGTGGTCCATGTCAGAGCACAAATACTTCACATGGAGAGTGATACATAAAGCCAGCTGGGAAAACATTGCTGTTTATAGATGTGGATTAGCTCTGAATTAATTTCAGCCTTGGAGGTAAAGGAGCCATTTTAAACATTGCCATTTGAAGTACATAACCTTAGTGTTCTGGTCAGAACTTTTCGAAACATGGATGCATTGCCTGGAAAAAACACTTAATTGAGCACCAAGTAGTATATGGGCTTCAGGATGCTCATGACCTCAGTCCTGCGCACCAAGTGTGTCATAGTAATTTTTACATGGGGCTTGTAGATTGCCCCGTACAGCCTCCCATGACATTCCAAGTACATGTATTTGTATTTATAAACATAAATGGGACACAAACTGAAAATATATTTCCAAATGGAGTGGAATCCACCTATAGCCCTACAAATCATGGGACATTATCCATTTCTCATGTTTTCACCAGTATTAGATTATTCACAAATCAATAGTCATAAATGATTCTCTCTCTCTTTCTCTCTCTCTCTCGGTCTCAGAACCTTGTCCTTGGCAGGCAGGTGCTGTGCTGCTGAGCTATATCTTCAGCCCAAGTTTCTTCAACAGATTTTTAAAAAAATACTATGGATTGAACCCAAGGCTTTGAGCATGCTAGGCAAACTCATTACTACTGAACTATATCCCCATATCTTCTTTGTTTTGAGAGTAGGTCTTGTAGGAATCTGGTGGTGTCTCAGTGTGATCCATTGTACTCAGGGAGAAACAGCAGCAGGAATGAGGAAAGGATAAAACAAGAGCTGGGTTAGGTGGTGGCCCATCTGTCGATTGGTGACAAGACCCCCAAGAACAACAGTATGAGCATTTATTTATACCTTTGCAAGTCAGTAACGTGTGACACAAAGTCATCTAGTGACTAATAGCTGACATTAACCAGCTAGGATGTTTATCTCAGGACTGAGGTAGCTTGACAAACACTGAGGCCTTGTCCTGCTTTGACCAATTCCCAGCTTCCATTGCTCCCAACAAACTCTCTAAATTGCCTAGGCTGGCCTCAAAACTTGCATTCCTCCCTTCTCAATCTTGCAGATAGATAGGATTACAGATGCAGCCAACCTGTCTGGTTTACATTGTATTTTCTAATGGTTTATGATTTACATATGGAAAAGCTCTTTTTAATGTTAATTTTATTCATTTATTTATTTTTGGTATCAGGGATCAAACTCAGGACCTTGGACTTGACTGGCAAGTACTTATGCCTCTGAGCTATCTCCCTAGCTCTATGTTTATTTTATTTATTTAATTAATTTATTTATTATTTGGCAGAACCAGGGATTGAAATCAGGCCCTTGCACTTGTCAGGCAAATGCTTATTCTACTGAGCCATCTCCCCTATGTTAATTATATAGCAAGTTGCTTCAACTCATCTTTTATTGCTTGTAAATGTTTTTCACTTGACTGTAGCTTTCATATTATTTGCAAGCAAATGACAATCCTGACTCATTTACAGTATTCTATTTAATTTCTTATCTTTATTTCACATCTAATTGCATTGGCTATTAGTTTATTTTTATTTTTTATTTTTGGCAGAACCGGGGATTGAACTCAGGCCCATGCACTTGCTAGGGAAGCATTTATTCCACTGAGCCATCTCTCCAGCCCCATATTAGTTTAACATGGTCTGAAGGTAAACATTCTTGTCTTATTCCTGACTTCAGTGGAAACAATTACAGTATTTCATTATAAAGCAAGTAGGTATAACATATTTGTTTAGGGTAACATATCTATTAATATAACATCTATTTCAAAGTTGTCTATTACAAATTCTTTTTTTTTTTTTTGTATTTTAGGGAAGGATCTACAGGGTGTTCAGAGTCTCACTACTAGATTGGACTTGTAGTGATCCACCTGTTTAAAGACTTCCAAGAGCTGGGATTACGGGCACCTGCCACCACACCTACTCTCAATTGCTGTCTCAGCGTGCCCCAGGATGGGGCTGACCCAGCTGGCCCTGGAATTAAATCCCCAGCCCCTTTGCCTACTTGCAGATGCTTTAATCTGCTGAGCTATTTGGTTGGCCTTGAAAATTCTTAAAATATTTTTCTTAGGAATGATTCTGCATTTTATGACATCTTTTCAGCATCAGTTGAAACACACTTTTTTCTCCCTTGACCTATTAAAATAGTCAACTCTATACAAAATGTTCTTTTATCAAACCATTCCTATAAACCTCACTTTTGGCATATAGTGCCAGATTAATCTGTTATATTTCAATTTTTTCATTATCTTAAAAGGAGATTAACCTATGGATTTCCCTTTTGTATATATGGTTTTAACTTAAAACTAGTCTTTCAGCTTATCCCAAACAGAGGGATTACTGAGGGAAAAGCCTTGAAGGCAACCACCTGAAATGGCCTTAATACAAACGAATAAAATCCAACACTCTGGTTTGTCTACTTTTGTGAAAATTTATAACATCAGTCTCTATGCTTTCTGACAAGACTTCACAAGTTGTTGCAGGTATTATGGATATTACTTTGCTTTCAAAAATAAATGTATTTTCAGTGACAGAGGCAGATGTTGGATGAAGGTTTTTGTTCTTCCAAGCTTGCCTATCTTACTGCCCTGAGACATAAACCATAATATTGAAAATTGGGGGAAAGGCTGTGTACCAATGAGCTTTTCTGTCACTGAGACCCCACACTCACAACTTATAGCTGATCAAATTTAATTTGGCTGAGAGTTTCAAGGAATTCAGTCCATGGTCAGCAGGCTCCACTGTGGAGACTAATGGTGCAAGGGCCTGGAGGAGCAAGGGTGCTTAGCTCATGGCACCCGAGAGCAGATAGAGCCAGACAGGAAGGGTCCACACACAGTCTCCAAGCTCACACCTCCTGGACTCGCCTAACCTTGTCCAGAATCCCTTAGGGGGTTCCCAAGCCAATCAACTCCACCCAGTCAAGCTTATCTACCACAGACTGGAGGTAA
>PVKA01022244.1:0-37326 GCA_004027165.1 Ctenomys sociabilis
CTTTAAAAAGTATATTTCTATTTTCTGTTGACTTTATATTACTTCTTCCCTGTCCTTTTTATACACATACACACACATACACATGAAAAAAATACGTGTATAACCCAACATGGGATTCGTACTGTTTCACAGAAATCTTTAATGACCTTCTAAATAAGGACTCAGCTAATATATTTTATATAGTCCTGCATAAGTATCACTTTGAGAGCTCTTTATTGTTCATCCAGGAGCATACTGTAACTTCTCTTGCCTTTTGAATTATGCTCTTTGTTATTTCCTATAGGCTATGTCTGGAGATATTAAAATATTTCAATTTTGTATAACTAGAAAATATTTTACTTTTAGCTTTCAAAGGAATGTTTGCTAAGTATAAAATTCAAAGAGGACAGATTTTTTTTTTCTTTCACTCCTTTAATTAATTTTGTTTCTTATACATTTGGTCCTTTCTTTTCTTTCTAATGTGGAATAAGATGCTATTTAATTTTGTTTTTCCATAACTCATATTTTTATGTGTATGCTTTAACCATTTTTTTCTTTATAATATGTTTTGGACAATTTCATTTTTGTGTATCTTTTATTTTGTGTATGATTTTATGTAAGTTTCTTGTGCAAAAAGTTCGTTTTTCTTGGCAATGTGCTATTATAAGTTGAACTAAATTCAGCAATTTTAAATCTTTAAATATTTATTGCCTAGTCTTTTCTACTTTGAGAATTCTAATTATATGAATATAAAAAAGAAAGAAGCAGTTAATGCTTACAATTATTGTTTTTACACTGACTTTTTTTCCTCTCTTGAATTTCTTATAACTTCTTAGTCATTGTTTTTAAAAAAAAAAACAAAACAAAACTTATACGTTAATGTCTGGTAATCTGAAAAGCTAATTTGAACATAGCATCATGTAACACAGCAACCATTGGTGGATTCCTATTACTTTGATTAGTGAAATCTTGTATCATGTATAACGCTGTTTGCTTCTACCACTATTTTGTATTGTTTAAAAATAATAATAAGTACAAAAAAGTGGTACTGATAAGCCTAGTGCCAGTGACACCAGGAGAATTAGCTTAATGAATGCAAGACCACAACAAACACAGGAGCTGCCTTGCTTAGAAAGCCCCATGCCCCCAAGGCTCTGGGCTTGGTTTAGTGCTCTGCGGTTACCATAATGAATTTCTTTATCTTTTGTCTGGTGTCAGAATCCCACTCAGGACCATGCACATGCTAGGCAAATAGGCAAAGGCTCTGCTACTGAGCTACACTTCAAGCTCTGAAACTCTTAATTTTGGATCATGGGATCCAATGCTATCATTTTGCACTGTGCTTCATGAATTCTCATGGACGATCCTAGCACCACGGTGTTTTCACACCTTGCACTGGATATTTACTTTGAAGCCCACAGAGATCACTGTGTGCACTTGACCTTATTTTCATGAGGCTCTGATTAAATCTGCTTGCTGTGAGCACAGACAGGAAAGATCAAGGAGGCAATGGGGAGAGAGACAGTAGAATTCAGAGATCCAGAGGCTGTGAGGACAAAAAGAAAGAATAACAAGAACCTCTGTTAACTCCTGTTAACACAGCCTCCACGCATCCTCCTTCTCCAAGGAGCCACCAATTGGCCATAGAGAGAAGAGTATGCTTGCTCTTAGCAGCGAGACTGGTGTCCAATGACTGTATCATGGGCCAACAGAATTTTTACTCCCAGATATTATACCCAACTCACTAATCCTATTGTTTAACACACACATGCACACACACACACACACACACACACACACACACAGGATGTGCGATGTTTGTCCATTCACCCAACATATTATGAATATTCAGGGAATGCTAGAAACCAGATGGTCTCAAAGTGGCATAAATAAGATCTCATCTTCCTTCAGGAAGCCCACAACCGGTGATATACACATGTGAGCTCCATCAAAAATGCAATGCAGGAGGGATTGCTGAAGCCTTAGAGAAGTATAAATCTAAAGATCTGGAGGTGTCTGCGCTGGCCCTGAGTGGTAGACGAATGGTGGAAAATTGAAGTTCCTATTCTACCCTTGTCTCCTTGTGAGCTCTACAAGTGTCTCTATTTCTACAGCATCTCAAAAACAGCCTTCTGTCATGATCAGCAGGGACCATCTTGCTCCCTGCCGCCCACTGGTTAGCAGTGTGTGTTCCATCATCCCCCCCAGACGCGTCCACAGAGACACCCACTGGTAGAGGCCGGCAGAGAGGCCATGGGGTGACAGAAGATAAAACCCCTGTAAATCCCCAACCCCAGCTAGAAGGAACCCGTCCTGTGAAGCCAAGCACAACCAGATCCATGAAGTCATGCTATACTCACCATCCTAGCAGCAAGAACCAGTTAAGCCCCTTGTTGAAAAGTTTAAAAAATAAAATAAAATCAAAACAGAACAAGACAGAACATCTTGTCTATCAAGCAGCATTCCTGGAAGTTGTGGTAAGAGGCTTCAAGAAAGGGCCGGCCACTATGTGTTCTGTTTCCCACTCCCTAAGCTTTCATAAACACTTACCATTTCATAAAAGTTACAGTTTGACACATGATTTCTAAGCTGCCAAAAATGTACAGTGTGTACTGCCCCGCCTGTTCCAACATGTTTTATAAATATAACAAGCTGTAGCAGCCACCCCAGATGTTTTCACAACTTATTTTTTTTCATAATTTAAAATCTGTTCGACCTGATGTTTTTTGCTCTGTGTGCATTTCAACTGTAAAAAAAAAAAAGGAAACTGAAATATTATTCATGTGGTGCTATGCTGTTACACCTAATTTCTTCTCAAGTTCACACTAAACTGAAATATCTCTAGGAACCTTAAAAAAGGCAACAGCCGAGAAAGTGAGGAAATATGTCAAGGACTTGTAAATAAACAGCTGGCTCCCAACATATGGATTTTCTTCTATATTTTTCAGGTGCCACAATCTCCCATCCGTATCTGCCAGCCCTGCAGCACACAGCATAATTCAACTGTAATTGATAATGTAAAGGCAGATGGAGAGGACTGTCAGCTCCTCCCTTGAGTCTCTAGGGAAGCTACAGAAATCAAAGCAGATGGCCCAATTGCATCTTTTTTATGTGTTGCTGCAAGCTCCTCTGTCTGCAGGATAATGGATCATTACGGCCTGCTGTGTACAAACACCAATATGCTTTTAAATCTGGTTCTCAAGCTTATGAAAAAGCACTATATTTCATATTAATTTGTAAAGCTGCACTTAACAAGGTCCACTGTTGTTAATTTATGATTTGGAAGGGCTGGGGAAGAAGTTCCCATGGAGCCCACTCCCCTATCCCCTCCTCCCAGCCTTGCTCCCTGGGAACCCTTTTCCAGCCCTGTCTCCCTTCCAGCAAGCAGTGGTCAGCTGAAGGGAACTGTGACAGAGCTGCCACTCTGATACCTAATGAGGGACTGGATTCCTGCAGTCAGAGGTGGGCTGAACATGCTGCTGTAGAGAAGCCTGGCTTTTCTCCACCCATCAGTGGCATAGATAATGTGAAGAAGACTCAGAGCAACTCCTTTCTAACTCTCTTTCTCTCACCTCTGTCCTCCTGGGTCTCCAAGGAGAAAAAAGAAGGCAAAGTAAATAGAGGGTTTCATGAACAATCTGCTCTAACCTAATTTCCTATTCAAAAGGATTTTTGGCATAATTGAAAAATTGGATAGGTTTTTGATGGAACATACACATTCATTTTGAAAAGACTATCTCATTTCTTATTTTTCAGTGGTTTTAGAATCCCTATTAGTTGGGACTGGGGAGATGGCTCAGTGGAATAAATGCTTCCCTGACAAGTGCAAGGACCTGAGTTCAATCCTCGGTTCCACAAAAAAAAAAATCCCTATTGTGTGACAGAAATTATTCTGGATATTCAGGAGCCAAGGGGAATAACAGAGACCATGCTCTGCACAGCTCATGGTTGTGAGTGTCTCAGTGCAAACCTCAGGAAGAATGGTTGAGCGGTGCTTAAGCTAGTCCCAGGCTGTCCTAGCCAGGTGGAGGCAGATGAAATAAAGCCTGCCTGGAACCTAAAAGAGATAGCCTAAGAAATGGGAGAAATTTGATCAGGTGACAAAATATACAAGGGACCTTGGAATTTCATAGATTTTTATAATTGTGGTATGGAGAAACTCATGGAATCTTGAAATAGAAGAGCAAATAATTAATTGCCTCTTTTCTTGGCTGGGGACCCCCCTTGCTCTCATTGTTTCTATTTGAAAGGGGTCTTCAAACCATCTGAACATGCATTATTTGAAAACCAAGAGCTAAAAGAGGAGAATACACCTCAAAAGATTAGAAGCTCAAATCAGGCAACCACAGGGCAGCTGGCTGCTTGTAGGATGAAAGATGAGTGTGTGTGTTGAAGATGGAGATGAAAAAGAAGGTTATGTGGGCTTTGGGAGAGTGAGACAGCGGAGGCAACTAATCTGGAATTACTGCCTTGGTATTAAAATTAATTTACTTACACCACTTCTTTGTTCTCATGCAACACCCAAAAGTTCCCCAAACAAAAGACTGAATTTCTAAAGAAGATCTGGGGCTTGACTTGCATGTTTCCTTGTTGAAGTGCGAGGAAAGCAACAGAAAAGATGGTGTCCCCGACCCAAGATTGTGCCTGTCTCCTCCTCAGAAGGTTCCAGAAACTCAATCAGCTTTCATGTTTTGTTTGGATTTCACAATTTAAAATAATGAGGTCTAGTAGTGAGACCCTGTACACTCTGTAGACCCTTCTCTAAGATACAACTTGATAATAATAAGAGTAAGACAACTGACAAAATAAGCCCGGGTGGGGAGGTGCAGAGAGAATGCCTAGTACGCATGAGACCCTGGATTAGATCCCCAGCAACACAAACAAATAAATACAAAATTCTGGAAGGCATTACCTGTAACACTAATGTCACCCAAACTTCCAGAAGATGTGACAAGCTGTAGATGCATTGACCACATGGCAAGTATCATTGGTAGCTACGTATTACCATGGCCCTCCCTTCTGGCTTTGGCGGTGACTGATGCCCATGACCTGAAGGAATCATCTAAGAGAGCTTGGCAGTGCTCACAAGGGATTCTCCCTTGTACCTTCTCCCTATGGGAAGCTGCAGCTCCCTGAAAACAAAGATGTTTTCATGTCTCAAAGCATAACCAGCCCACTGGCCTTCAGATGGTGAATTAACAACAAAAAGAAAACCAAACCAAACCACATATGGCCACTCCTAAGTGTGTTTTTGCTCACTAACATGAATTAATTGCATAGTAACACAAATGAGACATGATGTTCTGGTCGTTACCTCATTTGCTCAGGCTATTGTCCTGGGGGCGGGGCATAAGCACACTCATGGTTTATCACTAAACAAACTCATGCCACTACTATGCATAAGCAGAGGGCTGGGTTAACCCTTCAAATCAGTGATAGCAAAAGCCATACAGAACACAGCCTCGCTGGGGTAACTGGACACCAGGATGAACAATAAGGTCTGACAGTTATGATCCAATGCTTTCCTTTTAATTCTTTCTTTCAAAGATTTCTAGCTTTCTTTTTTTCATAAAATAGTCCTTTAAAATAAGCAAAAGTGCATTTTCATAAGTAGGCACTGGTGCCGGCTCAGTGCACCATCCTTTGCCTTGGTGATGGCTCCAATTTAGGATGACTGTCTTCACCTTGTGTATTCACGTTTTCCACCTGGCCCACAAGGGGTACAGCAGGGACAACTCAGCAGGTCTTAGTCATGCTCAAGGTATTCTGTTCACCTTTTTGTGCCTCAAATTTTCTCCTCATTCCCAATAGTTCACTCATCTCACATATATCAAATGTGCAGCAGGAACAAGACTCCTAGCTCAGAATTTTTTAATAATTTTATTGAGAAATAAATAGCAATGAGACAGTTTCAAAACCGATTAGTAAGACAGTTTCAATAATTAATACATTGGCATTTTTGTCTTCTTAGTGGTTATTCATAGTACAAGAGGCAGGCATGATATCCTGCCCACAAACATTATTAGAACAAATCTATTCATCGAACTAAGAGGAAGTAGCTGTACATCTATCCTAACTATTTTGTATATACAGATACAAAATGATCCTTCATTTGTATCCTTTTTTTGTTCAGTTTTGTCAGAGAAGAGTATTCCATTGTCATTTAAATATTGTAAGTGCTTGAATTCAGCAAAATATTCTAATATAGTTCAGTAGTGCATAATAGTAGTGGGTTATCCATAGGACTGGCAATGTCAGAAGTTGTTAACTTGAGCATTTTACAGCTCAGCATATTAATATGGCTTTACTTTTTATATTTCATTTTTATACTTTTCTGCTGAATGGTTAAGACCAAGATAAAGTCAGACCTATAAAACAAGAAATGTAACTTCTGTATCCCATGACTGAGTGAAGACAGAGTCTTGCAGTGAGCCTTTGTTTCCCACCCTTAAAAGCATCCTTGGTGAGAAGTGATACTGAAACCTCACTGCACACATAAGTCAAAATCCCCTACGAAGGGTAAAATGGGTCTATTAAGACATATGAAAGTCTTGAGATTCAAAGAGCAACTAGCAACAAAGAATATGTGCATAATTGAGAAGGAGCTCGTGTGCTGAATCCATGGTCCTCAATGCAACAGTATTCAGAGGTACGGGGGTTCTAACCTCATCAACAGATTAACTCACAGATGAGGTCATAGCTTCACTGGTTAAAAGGTGGGGGGGCCTCCTTGGAGGAAGTGAGTGAGTAGGAGTATGACTCTGAAGGATTCATCTTGTCCCAGCTCCTCCTTCTCTGTTTCTCAGCTGCTAAGAGCTCAGCAGCTTTCTCTGACCATGCCCTTCATAAGGTTGCTTCTTCCTTGCTATAGGTAAACAGACGAAGCCACGGGCTGAAGCCTCTGTAACCATGAGCTAGAAAGTTCCTCCCAAAATGGTTTTGTCCAAGTATTTTTAATCTCAACAGTGAAAAGTCAACTAAGTTAGTATCTCACTTGCAAACTTCTCCCTCATTTTCTCTCTTACAATGTGGAAAGTCATGTTGTCAATCTTCCTAGAATGTTCTGAAGTTCATGGTGGACCCATAAGCAGCAAAACTCTGAACAAAATGTGCACAATACCTCTAGTATTATAAGTGAGGCTACAAGGTAGTGTATGGGCTCTAGGGTTGGACAAAATTAGGCTTGAAGCCATTTGTGTACATAACAGATACTTTGTAAGGGAGATATTGGCGAAGAGTTTAGTATCATGCTCAACAAATACCATATACAAGTAACCAGTAATAATAACACAATAATAATAATAATAGTATTAATAATGAACATATTGATCACTTTTCATGTTCCAGGTTATCATTAAACACTTTTCATGCTTTATAGCCTTCATTTCCAATCATAACCCTGAAATGGGAGCTATCTTTAGTAGGAACTTTACTAATTAGGACATTGAAGCATAAAAAGCTGAAACTATTTACCTACATTCAAATTGATAGGCTAACCAGAGCCCTGAGCTCAGAAGCAAAATGCTCTAGTGAGAGCTGTCATTTATCATCATTGTTAGATCTACAGTGTAGTTTCCAATAGTTGAGTCCAACCCCTGGGACCCTGCATGTACTCCCTCTGGAACATCTGTTAAGGAGTCAAATCATAAAACATATTTGCTTCAGTGATTCTGATGTTAAAACCCAGATAAATAAAAATGCTGGTATTGTAGCACAACTCTGTAATTTTAGTATCCTTTAAATGACTATATAGATTTAAGGAAAAATCACAGATTAAAAGAAAGTAATGGAAAATAATGAAATTCAACGTAGGGCCCTAAAAGAGAAAAAAAATAGGGAAAGACTGGCAAGATTCTGATAAAGCATGCTATTAAAGATTTAATAACAGCATACTGATGATAATTTCCTGAGTTTTTATCATTTTACTATGGTTATAAATACAGAACATTATGGTGACCTAGGTGAGGGGTCTACAAAAACTGTTTTTACAACTTTTCTGTAAGTCTAAAATTAGTTCAAACTAGAATTTTTTAAAGGGCTTAGCAAACACAAGAAATTTGGATGTAGCTGAGAAAAGAGAAATGTTTCTCTTGAAGAACAGACACATAACAGAGAGCACCTGAGGTCTAGTCTCTAAGAGCTCAGTGAGGAAGAAAAGGATGGCAGGAGCAAGCCAGTTGTGGGCTCCTGGCAGAGGCACATGACTGTCCACAGGACTCACGAGATCTTCTCTGTGTGCCCAGCACTATGCTGGTCCGCACTAGCCACAGATTCACATTTCTCTTTGTGGACTTTGCAAACCTGAGAAAAACATAAAACTCAGAACTTGGCTAAAAAGCCTACATTCTCCAGCTGCTAGAGCCCTACCAGAGCTGATAGCTACTTAGCACGAGGACAGGGATCAATACCGGCGCTCAGCACAATAGTTAGCTGTGTTTCATGGAAGTCCACAAATGGATACATAATAGATAGGTGAAGATCATTCAACTACCATTATTCAGTCTTTTGGGCTTAATTGTGAATTAATATTTGAAAATAGCTTCTATAAATTATATAGACTATGAGCCTAAGAAGAATTTTTTTAAATGAATTTAGGACACGGTGTACAGGACCTCACTACATAGATCGCTCTTGTAGTAGATCCTCTTATTTTTCAGCCTCCCGAGCACTGGGTGGTGTGTACCACCACACCCAGTCTTAATCGCTGTCTCAGTGCCCCCAGGGGTGGAGCTGGCATACATGCAGGGGATTGAACCCTGGCTGCTGCACTCTGCCAAAGCAGGCTGTTTTGTCTGCTGAGACATTTGGCCAGCCCAAGAAGAAATATTTTTAAATGAATATGAAACTGTATCTGAAATTTGCTATGAACTTGACATTAGGGTAGAATTTTAGGTATGAACCACTTTTGCTACATGCTGTGTCTATGATGTACAAATACAGGTGGACTGTTTCCAGGGGATACTGAAAAGTCCTCTTCAAAGAAAGTACGAAAAAAAAAAGTACAAAAGATCTGTCGTTCATGCTTTATTTTTCTGTTTTGCAAGCTCCGATGAGCTCCTCTCACTTTTCTGCGCCAGTTCTCTTTCCACCATGCTACCATTTATGTGCTTATTGCCTGACTTCTTAAGCTACACGCAAACTCCATGAGACTAGGAAAGGACGGCGTGTGCAGTGAAGTACCCAGATGGTCATGATAGCATATCACTGGATAGGTGCTCAGTAAACACCAAGCACCTATGAGACTGACACGTGTATCCCTATATGAATATCTTACAGGCATGAGGCACTGTAACAGATTTGCCTTGTGTCTCCAAAGAGTTTAGTGAGATGCTAAGAAGCTGAGGCACTGAAAGAGGAGATGAGAAAGAATTCGAGCTCTAGCTCGGAGTTTCTGGCCCCTGGTGCTGGCATAGCTCTCCTCCTGCTGTCACGGTAAGCCACCAGAACTCAGGCTCACTCAGATTTCAGCTCCCACTTTCCTGCAGGCACCAGCAAGGCAGTGTCAATCACAAGCAAATCCAGGGAGCCCATTCTCTACTTCTCTATGTGCTTTGGAAGTGTGACTCAGCTAGGCTGGCTTCTTTTTCTTCTACCACATAGAAAGCATCACGCCTTCTTTTAGAAGCTTTTCAACCCCAGCAGCCTCTCACGAGGTACATCATAACAGTCTCTGGTGGGATGATCTGCATAGGAGATTATTCTCTGTGAAAACAATATTTTCTATTGTCAACTCCATACTTTCTTTCATTTATTGTAAAATAAATTATTAAGGCATTGTTTGCAACTGAATAGATATCTATATTATGACTCTTATAGACATGAACAGCTAAGAGTGGGCACTTTCTTAATGGGTATCGATTTCATCTTTCCTGAATAGACAAGGGAGACACTACTTGAAAACTTCTTAGATTTAAAAGATAACTCAGAAAAATCCCCTGAATATTAAAGGACTCTGGATTAAAAACAACATTCCATCCAATGCTAGGAATTACATGGCTTCCGATCTCTGATGCTGGAACTTAGAGAAGCCAAGAAGTCCTTGCCAGCACAGGTGTGGGCTGGGCCCCTGGGACAGCTGTACTTGGGGCAACAGGAGAAAGCTACACTCTTTTTAATCAATCACACATGAGATATTACATCAACATGGACTCAAAAGTTTGCATTGTCCAAAAGCTACACAACAGTTCTGCACACATTACCACATGGACATAACTCCATATTCCCACATGGACATCATTGAATTTATTTCACAGGTGAAAAAATGTACAAGCAGAAAGAGAAAATGCTTTGCTTGAGTGTAAAGGGGATGTACCAGCAGAAAAGCTGGGGCTTTGTGTCCTGCGAGAGTGGGCTCAGGAATCAGCTGCTGGCATTTGTGCCTTGGTCACTGGTTGTGCAACCTTGAGCCAGTTACTGCTACTTCACAAATTTCCTCCTGAACAAAAGGAGAATATCATGAGATATTTATCTCAAATACAACTGACTATATAAAGGATGAGCTCAGTCTAGTATCGGGAGTCCTAGAAAGGGATAGAATGTTGAGAGTTCACTAAACCTGTTATCAATACTATTTTCTCAGGTATTGGGCACTAGGTAAATGTGGCTGAGGGCCTAAGGACTTTCATCAGTCCTCATGAGATGATCACTCTGAAGGTCCATTGCCTGACACCCACAATTTAAAAAGACAAGTTGAATTGAGCTCATAGTTTCAGAGTATTCAGTCCATGGTGGGATGGATCCAAGGCAGAAACTTCATGGCAGAAAGGCAGGTCAGAGCAAAGATGTTTAATTCATTGATCTGGAAAGAAGTGCAGGGGAACATTCCAGAGAGGAAGGGGTCAGGTATAGACCCCGAGGTTGCTCTTCCATGGCCTACCCAGACATGCTCACAGTGCGATTCACTAAGCCCTTAGACAGCACCCAAGCTGATTAAGTTGACAGTAACACTAAAAGGTCACAATTACTGGGAGTCACTTAAGTGCATGTTTTTCATTTTCCTATGCATAAAGAATTTCATTCTCACTGGCATCACTGTTGGGGCTGCAGGACAACCTAATGGGGAAGCTCCCCTTTTAATAAGACTTACTTATTATTTGAAACATAATTCTTTGAAACTTTTAATGCAGAACTTCTTCTCAGAGAACTCCTTTCACAGAAAACCAAAATAATTCCAATCTGTTAAAGAGAAGCAGAGGGGCCAGGGAGATGGCTCAAAGGAATAGCACTTCCCTGGCAAACACAAGGGTCTGAGTTCAATCCCCGGTTCTGCCAAAAAGTTAAAGAGAAGCAGAAACATGCCCACATTTAACATTCAAATCCAACTGCATCTGTTTTCTCTTTATAATTCCAAAACAACAGAAGATGCCATTCTTCCTGTTACTCTTGGTAGCTTAGTTTCTGTCATTCATAAACACAGGAATGTTGGCACATACACAGTATTATAGAGTTCTATGCATAACACCTTGATTTCTGTGCTTTCTTTTTGGACAATTTACAATAATTCCATGTGCAACTTGGATCATTAACAATTTTTATCAATCACTAGCACTAGCCTCTAGGTAAGGTATAAAGTTGCTATATTCCATGATGCTTTATATGTCTTTTTCTTCAGGAACTCAGAAGTCATTGCCTCTGAATTTCTGCCAAAGCCAAAACGACATAGAGATAGTTGAGGGCGAGTCATCGTATTCCATAGATGCAATAAATAAGACCCTCAAAGAAGTCCCACCCTCTGCATTCATGGCAACATGAGGAGCTAGTGAATCCATGAGTGCCTAGGTGAGCTAACGTCGGGAGAGAGCCAGTGGCTAACATCTTCTAACAAATGAGATGCATTGGCTGCTCATTTTCTAATGTAAATTCTAGACGATAGCCTGGGAAGCAGAGAAGGGAGAGAGCAAATTGGATGTAATCAGAATCAGATGCAAGATAAACTGTTAATGGTTAATAGGGTCAGTCACCCAAGCAGCAGCCAGACCTGGAATTTTCCACTCTCACTCTTTGCACATTCACTAGGGACCACATATGCTTTAGTCCACAGTTCAAGTAGGCAGCAGTACCCAAGAAGGAAGGAGGAAATGATTCACTTTCTACTGTACAAGTTGGATGCCTTCAAATGAAATCCCACAGAGCTGAGGCAGCAGTCTCCTTCTCAAGAAAAATGATAATAATAGCAATGAACAATGACCATGTCTCCCTATCAGCGTTGCTAACAATTATGGGGCTGCTGTGTAGCTATGTGTATCAGTCTTCATGCAATGACCTCATCAGATATTTACAGAGGGCTTCGCCATAAACATGACATAAGTTAGCTCTTCTAACATCAGAAATGAGGAAGCTGTGAATCAGGGGTTGAAGACACTGACCTGAAATCAGCTAAGAGGGGGCACAGCTGGGCTTGGAGCCGAAGTGCCCCAAAATGTTATCATGGACTACATCATAAGAATGCTTGTTAAACCAACTTTAATTTTAACTTGATTTTTATTAATTGTGCTTGAGCTATAGAGTACAAAATACTTTCATGTATGAGCATTCCTACATCAAAGGTAGAGCAAAGAAGACAATCCTGAACACTGCCAAATAAGTAAGCAGAAGAGTAAATGGGCATGTGGCTCCCCTATGCTAAACACACCCAGCCACACCTCCTCAGAAAGGCAGGAATGAAAGCCTTAGTAGGGAAAGGCACTATGGTGCAGTTTTCTTCAAGTTCATGTTCACCAGGTATGCAGTGGGAGCTAAGACAGAGGGAGCTAAGATATGGCTTGGAGTTAAGACAGACGAAGAAGAGGGACAGAAATATATAGATGGGTGGGAGTGGACTCCTAGATCCAGATTTCCTGCCCTTTCAAGCCTATCACGTGCTGAGCACACCTAAACTACAGAGCCCAAACATTTCCACATTCCCCACTTCCATCCATGTCCCTCATTCCTCAAGTTAATATAAAACCGTAATGTATGTTTCCCTAGAAATGAAGGGATTCTTTAAATACAATCATGGCTGGAAAAAACAGCCTTTTTTAAAGCTTTGTGACTATTGGAATATTCAAGATTTCAAGTTGTACAGGAATACTTGTGGGAATAACACAATTAAAGTGGCTGTAGGAGGCACAACAAAACCAAAGGAGAAGTGTACTAGAAAGGGAAAAAGGCATTTCTTCCAAATAATAGAACTCCAGAATTCAAATTAGACTATTCAACAGCCATCCCAATTTCTGGAAAGCCAGACATGGGGGAACTAAATGCATAGTATATCGTGAATTTATTTTCTCAGACTGTGAGGGTGTGATATGTCTCTTGGCACTTCACACATCCTACGTGGGTATTTCTGCTGAGTGGAGGCAGCTGTTATGCAACTTTTCATAGAAAAAAGCAAACAATTTCATTTCAAGTCAGAGGTTAAGTTATTCTCTGGCCAAAAGAAGCAATTCATCATGCTTCATTTTGAGGCAGACCTCATGATGAATAGCATTTGGCAGAGATGGATAACTTCATACGCCTCCATCCAGCAGTGCTGTAAATGTACTTGTCATCTCCAAGACCGGCTGAGGTGGCCAGACACCACTTGAAGTCTTGAGTGACATTCTGACAGAGAAGGAGTATGACTGTTGAAGCCATACCTGAGCAATAAACATAGCACAAATTAGTCCTGCGCATTTTGGTACGCATCTGCTATGTGCTATACTATGAAGTAGAAGACTCAGCTCCACTACATACTGAGTGGTGGTTAGCAGTTCTTTATTTTTATCTATCAAAAGCAGGACAATAACAATATGTACCCCATGATCCTATTATGCAAAGGTTTGAGATGGACGGGGTGTACAATATATGCTATGTAAATGTTAGTGATTTTTATTTTAACCATTTCAGCCAGGATAAAGATGACAGGACAAGGCAAGGTAAAAACTGCAGGCTCAGGGCTGGGGAGATGGCTCAGTGGAATAATTACTTCCCTGGCAGGCGCAAGGGCCTGAGTTCCATTCCTGGTTCCATAAAAAAAAAAAAAATTCAGGCTGCTGTCACTGTCAATGTCATGCATGAGGGCCTCAGTAGACACTGAACCCCATACTCCTCAGTCTTCCCTTATTAGTCCTTACCCTCAGACATACAGATGCAGAAAAAGAAGCTCATGGAAATGAGGTCCCTTGCTAGCAGCGAATCAGGACAGTAAAGGCAGAGATTGGATTAGCACCTGTCTGCCTCACCTCCTGCCATTGTTCCACCGTACCACACAGCCCAAAGGGTGAGGTTTCCAGAAATGTGCCATCAGCTTCCCAGCCACAGTCCTCAGTGAAAGAATCATGAGCCAAAATCTGAATCTGATCAGATGAAAAGGCCATCTGAATCAATGGTTCATCCTTGGGACCACGTGATCAGAACCAGCAACCCAACATGTAGAAGCCTCTACCCAGTTTGAAGGACCAATTTAGAGGTTAAATATTGCAGAACTGCTTGCCACTGAAAAGTGGCTGGAGAAATGAGAGCTGCACTTCACTGGTAATAGAAAGAAAAAAAAAGAAGAGAAAAAGAAATACATGCTTCTTTTGCAAAACCTTCCTTATCAGCTCTGTCCCGGGAAGGAGAAAAACAAGGCAAATAAATGACAAAAGCAGAGGAACCATCAATCACCCAGTTGTCAGGCTGCCAGCCTGGGGCTGCAGGAGGCAACTCCCAAGCCATCTTTGACTCTGAGGTTTGGCTGAGCCCAGATCCAGGAGGGAGACACAGCGCACAGCTGGAGGCCAGGGCCCCAGCTGGTCCCTGAGCTCTGCAGCGTAGGTTCTCCAAGACTTGGGTGAACCTGAGCTTCATAGTCTCTAAACAAGGCACTACACAGCTAGGGTTAGGGTCCTCTTTCCAGCTCCATGTTCTCTTGTCCCCACACATGCTGCATTACCTGAGCAAAGAGTGCTCTGAAATCTGGACTCCAGGCAGTTTCTCTCCCTTATCCTCTAGACCCTGGATACCTGATGGGTCCTCATTGTTATATTTAGGGTTGATCAGTAGAGATAAATGGACAAATTTTAAATAGCTATAATGAGATATTTTATCTTTGCAATAAAATTTTCTGAATGTTTCGGCTAGTGTCAGCAAGATTCACTTATATAGTAAGTTCTCATTGTTCCAAGCTGTGCAATGGGCAACAGCACTTTTATCCTTGCAATCCCTGTCAGCGAGAAGACTATTGAGGTTAAAAGACTGTAATGGACTCATTCATCCATTCATTCATTTAGTTGGCCAACATTCTCAGTCCTCAGGACATCGAACTTTGTATAAAGAGCTGGAACATCAGAGATAAATTAAACTTTATCTATATTGGTGTGGTGGCAGAGCTCTCTAATCCTAGCACTCTGAAAAGCTGAGGCTGAAAGACTGTAAGTTTGAGCATAGGCTAGACAATCTAGTGACTTAGTGAGACCCTGTCTAAAAATTAAAAATTTAGGGGCCAGGGAGATGGCTCAGTGGAATAAGCACCTCCTTGGCAGGCACCAGGGCTTGAGTTCAATCCCTGGTTCTGCAAAATAAATAAATAAATAAATAAACCAAAAATAAAATAAACCTCAGTTTATGAACTATTGAACTGTTTTGGAATATTCTGCTGAATTCACACACCTATAATATTTAAATGACAAAACTAAACAAAAAAGGGGATACAAATGAATGACCATTTTGTATCTGTATATTCAAAATAGTTAAAATAGATATATAGCTACATTGTCTTAATCAATGAATAGAGGGATCTGTTCTAATAGTGTTTGTAAACAGAATATCATCTCTACATCTTGTACAACAACCACTAAAAAACAATATACAATGTATTAATTATTAAATCTGTCCTAATTTGATTTGAAATGGTCTCATTGCTATTTGTCTTTTAATGAAACTATGTATCTTAGTTACTTTTGCTGAGACAAACACAGGACACACAAAATGAAGAAAGGAAAGGTTTATTTAGCTCACAGTTACTGGAGGGTTCAGTGCATATTCCGCTTGCACCAAGGCAAAGGACAGCAGTTCATGCGTCAGAAAACAATGAAGAGCAGAGGAGGAGCAGCGGCTGCTGCGTCCATCAAGCCTCTCTCTTCCTTCTATGCTGACTGTGAAGTTCGGAGCTCCTCCAAAGTAGCAGAGCTGCAAAGGTCAAGCTCCTCTGAAGACTGGGACTTCTCAGCAGAAGCCGGGCAGGGAGGTAGGAAACTGGGCAAGATCACAGGAAACCTTTCTCAGTTCCTGGGCCCTGCCCACCTCCAGGGCTGGCGCTCCCACACTGACAACTGAAGGAGTTGATTGTCCAAATTGACGCAATGTATCAACTAACACACTACAGAAAAAAATTAAAATTTAAAAAGTGCTGTGGACGAAGCTCAATGCAAAGGCTCTTAGTTCAATCCCAAGTGACACAAAAAGTAAGCTACAATACAATAAAATATAATTAAATAAATAAGATTTATGTCTAGCATGACAAACAATGCAGAAAAACCTTTGAGCACTTTCGGATCCAGCAAAACTGGATCCACACACAAAACTGGAGCACCACACACCCGTTGAAGCTGTTGACAAACTCCTTGACCTTGGGTGAATAGTTTAATCTCTTTCTGAATCTCAGGTTACTTTTCTACAAAATGAGAATAATACCTACTGGTTAGGAAAACAACTAATGATTAGATGAGCTATTAACACGAAGCAATTATCACAGAATCTGGGACTCGAGAAACAAGCAATAGGTAGCCTTTTTCAAATAAGCTTTAAGAACATTTTGAGGTGATGTTTGAACTGAGTATGGAAAATGACTTTTTGTTTGATTATCATTTGTTTCCTTTTGTGGAGGGCAGATCTCCTACAGGATAGTGAAAGGCGTAGCAGCCAGGAGATAGAGAGCAGACTGCCTGCCTGATTCTCTGTGGAGGGTGAGTCCCGAGTTGTACAGACCAACAGGGCCCCAGCTCCAGCCTGGGCAACCTACATGAGGACACTCACCACTCACACAGAAAAGGTTAACAGGTTCCTTTCCTTCCTGAATCAAAGCAAATGCTGTGTTCTTGGGCAGCGTGGCCCAAACCGTTTCAGTGACTTCTGCAATGGCTCTGACACCCACCAGTGGGTTGGCGCCTTTCCGTCCCTTCTAGTGTCCAGCCTCAAGTTTTGCCCAAGGTAGCACAGAACCCCAGGCCAGACTGTGCAAAACTGTTCAACAGTGATGAGCCAGGCTTCGAGCCAGTATCAGAGAAAGCTGGAAAAGTCATTGCCAGGGAAATCCCAGACACAAGGCAACCTGTCACTGTAGTGAGGGGGACACTCACCAGAAAGAACTGCACTGATTCTTCTGCTGCAGCCTGAGCACTGTCAGCGTGCGGTGCAGCACAGAAGGTTTTGTCATTTGGACTGTAATAAACCCCACTTCCTGACCTCCCTGCCCCTCCTGGTTCTGCATGGATCATGCAGTCCCTCCACACACCCTGCCCTGTTTGGAGCTGGTGCACCTGCAGCAGGAGCCATTCAGACAGCGGCTGGGGGCCTCGGAATGCTCCCCTGTGCTAATGAAAAGTGCCCTCCACCACCTCGGAGGGCCGCCCTTGCGCTCCTGCTCAGCCCTCAAGGAGGGCAGGGATCTCCTGGGAGCCTTCATAATCTGGATGACCAGGCTGCAGCCAGACCAATTAAACTTGAATCTCTGGGGGTGGGATCCAGGCATCAGGATTTATTTTTTGTGTTGTCCAAATGATTCCAGTGTGTGGCCAAATTTAGAAATTAGTTCCCAGGAAAGGAACACTGGGCTGAAACTTCAGAGGGCCTTGCTTCCTCTATTTCTTCTCCTGTTCCTCTCCCTTCTTTCTCTCTCTTCACCATTTTGCTCTTCCAGTCTTCCTCCTCCTTTTTCCTCCCTCCTTCCTTCCCTCCATGTATCCACCCTTTCTTTCTCCCTTTCTTTGTTTCTTTCCCTTCTCATTTCTCCCCTCATTTCTCACTACTTACTGAGACACTTAAGGCAGTGAATTTTACAGTCACATCTCTCTTGGTCTGGCTTTGCTACTACTAATTATGAAACCCAACGCAAGTTACTTCACCTCTCTGAAGCTCATCTTTCTCCTTCTACAAAATGAGAAAAATAAAATGATTTACCCCGGAGAATCTTTACGAAGATTAAATATCACAGATGAATTGTTCGACATAGTGCTGAACAGCTGAGCATGATCAAAAATGTGAACTGTTCTTCTTGTAGTTATTAGAATATTTTGCCCAAAGCTATGTTCGATGCTGGGAATCTATAGGCACACCTTGGGCATAATGAATACTCTCATACTGTTAATGCTCTTCCCCTGCAATCCCTCAGTAGAGAACGGCCCTCCCCTGCTGATTAGAGCAACAGTGATTTCTCTTAATACTAATGGCTTTTGTGCATGGGGCATACCCATGTCAGGCACAGTTCACCCACATTACAAATGCACGGGGGACACCTGATCCAGAAAACAATGGAGGGCACTTCCTTCGTGGGCTTCCCACCACAAGAGGACATGATGGCATTGATATTGGCATTCTGAAAATGAGGAATCTGAGGCCCAGGGTAGTTAAGTATTGTATCCACAGTTCCACAAGTGATTACAGATTTTAAGCACCATACTGCTCTACTCTGTGGAGGAACGTGGGCTAAGCCTAGGAGGAAATTCTGGCCAGAACAAATCAGAGCTATTCTGCAGGCTTCAGACTATAGGAGAAGGACACCTCTACTAGAGTATGAGGTGAGAACTTAGGAAGTCAAGGCAGAGGCCATCAGCAACACTGAGTAGAGGCAAAGGTAAGAGAAGTCAGGGCAAACCCAGGAGCGGGGAGAAGCTTGTAACCACCCAGTAATGTACAGGCAGCCACTCCAATGGAGAATGGATTGGCTTGACCAATCCCAATGGTGTTCCTGTGTCTCGGTTTCCCTATGTGTACTATGAAGGAACATCACTGGTACAGTTGTAAAACTGAATAGCAAATTACAGGGAGTAAGTAAGCATGTTACACTGCACGGAAGGCTTATGTCAAATGATTTATGCTTTGATTTTCCAACAGGACTCCATTACTCTTTGCAAAGCTATGAAGCATGGACAGGAGGAAGCACTTAGCAAGCACCTCAGAGAAGCCAGGCCCTGCTGTGTCAGGAATACTGAATAAAAGTTTCAGGCCTACAGACTATAGATTTTGTTCAAGTCCTGGTTTAAGCCAAGGCTGTGCTGTCATTTGTAAGGGTGTCATCTCTCTGGGCCTCAGTTTCTTCATCTGTGAGATGGAGCTAACAGCACCACATGCATTGTGTGAATGAAACGTTGCCCTGCGTGATCAATTGTGAGTGTGGTGCTTCCCACACACAAACTGCACAAAAATCCGTTGGCTTTCCTGGCTGGTGAAATGTAGACTTGGAAACCTCTCCTCTTAGTATGGCCTGGCTGCTTTCAAATGCTGTGTTCTTGCCAGGTTCACTTTCCCTCTCCTGCTGGAGCTACTCACACATTATTTGTTTCGTAAGGTATTTGTTTTCCAATATTTTTCCCAAGTAGGACAGCTCTATCAATGAGGTCTGCTGCTTTATTGGTTGCTAATTGCTGGGGCATAATTGCTGCGATGTTACTTGTTCCTATAATTCTTCGCAGCCCATCAAGGCGGCCAATTCTCTAATTACAGCACAGCAGAGTCCCTAACATGAACAGGCTCAGAGGGCTCAGGACTCTTTGCAACATTTTTTTTTTTACTGAAAAGACTTTAACCAGTGAAAGAGCAAAACTCAGTCTGGGGATATAACTCACTGGCACACCACCTGCCTGGCAAGTACAAGGTCCTGAGTTCAATTCCTGGTACCAAAACAAAGAAAGAGAGAGAGAGAGAGAGAGAGAGAGAGAGAGAGAACAAAGGAAAGAGACAGAGACACAAGCATGTCAAAAAATAATTCATAAAATAATTTCATAATTATGTAGGAATATATAAAATAAACATTTTATAATTAAAGCAATGTGTACCATTTCTGAAATTGGATTCTAGGATCTGTGCCACATCCAACTCAGTCTCTAATCAGGGGCTGCATTGATCAAATTCTGGAGCTCTCACCGATGCAGAGGATGTCAGATGTGGAACTCTGTCTCATTCTTCTAGCATGTGAAGTATTTTAGTGCATTCACATGTTTTCTGGGGCTCATGAGCCAACCCAAACTTTAGCTTGATCTCTAAAGCCCTCTCTGTCTGGGCCTCCTGACTTCCAGTCTTACCCCATCACCCTTGCCTAAGCTCTTCCTGGGCCGCATCTCCAGGTGTCTTCTTTGTGGCCCTCAAATAGATATAGTGCTGTCAAGCTCAGAGCCTCTTGCTTGATGTCCCTCCTGCAATCTTTTTTTTTTTTTTTTTTTTTTTTTTTCTGGTGGCTGCTGCTCTCCACCATAGACTTCGCCTGTGGTCCTCACTCCATACTGAAGCTGCACAGCGTCTAAATGTCATTTGCAATCTCATAACCATGATCACAACCCCATATGTTCTTGTTCATTATCATTGTCTGTCTTCCCACACTGTTAAGCTCTGGGAGGAAAATGATCTTGTTTACCATTGAATGCCCAATACCAATATCACATATGAGCCATACCAGTTCTCAAGGAACAATTATTTAATAAATTACAAGAGTGAATGAATGAATGAATGAATTTTATGCTTCTTCATTTTGATCTTTCTTGATTAGCTTTGCTTCACATGTAATCAAGTTTATCTATGGCTGTCCTTTGTCCTTACAATATTTTCTCTTATTATCACTGACTTTACTACTTAGTCAGATGCAGACATTGTACACACACAGCTATGTGGAGCAGTATCCTAAATGCCATACAGAACAAAGATCAAAAGTCACCACCGCTGCTATCACAGAGCCCTCAGTCTGATTAGCAACAAGAACGAGAAGACTACCTTAACATACTAGCAGAGATAGAGCAGCGTATGGTAGACATCCTTAGTTGCTCTAGTTGCTCCCCGATTCTTTGAGTTCAAGAGCTTGATACCAGTTCAGCCCTGCAAAGCCTGGAATTGTACCCTGTGACTACCACCAAACCCCCATTTTTGTTCTGACTTCTAGCAGATTAGAATATCACTGCATTTGGAAATAGAATATTTCAAGAGGCAACTAAAGTTAAAATGAATTCATCAGGATGGGACTTAATTGTATGACTTGTGCCTTTATAACAAAAGGAGATTAGGACACAGAAAAACACAGAGCAAGAACTTCTGAAGACACAAGAAAAGAAACATCTATAAGCCCAGGAGAGAAGCCTTAGAAGAAATGAATTCTAGACCCCTTGGGTCTGACTTCAGCTTCCAGGACTGTTTAGAAAATAACTTATGCTACTCTGTTTTGCTTTTCTTTTTCACCTGCAGTAAGTTTAGTATACTAAGATGCTCCCCACACAGTATCTGTGGCCCCCTCACCCCATTCACAGTGGTATAATACTAATTTGTGCTGGCACTTGGACACCTTTGCTAGCTTCCCTTGCAGACTGAGGCAGCCATGTGGCTAAGAAGCAGATACATCATAAGATCTTTGCTGTATCCCAACACCCTGAACCCATGGGCCCCAATTCTAAGTCAGAGGAGGCCACTGGCTCAGAGTGCACAAAGGAAAGGAAAAACAAGGAGGGAGAAGTCCACAATAACCACCCCCCCAGAACAAGTCCTGCTCTTCCAATAATTCCACTTGTCATCTTATGCCAGCCTTCTGAAAAATAAATGATAGCATTTTCAAAAAGACAAAAATATCCTGAAAATATCTCAGGCATAGCCAAGAAGTATTAGCCACCTAACCTTCATGCTTCAATGCTAAACTGGTTCTGTTTGCTGTAATTATACCTATATGGGAGGCTGGTATGGGAGAATCGCTCTGGTTCAGGAGTTCAAAACTAGCTTGAGAAACATGGTAAAATTTTGTCCCTAGAAGGGGAGTACAGAGAGGAGAAATGAGAAGAAGGAAATATAGAAGCAGAAAATAGAGGAAAAAGATATAAGATGGAAGAAAATGAGAATGACAAAAGGAAGATGAGGAGGAGAGAGAAGAGGAGATGGAGAAGGAAGAAATAATAAACCTAGTAAACACTGGTATTACTAAATTCTGAGAAACAGGAGTTTATCAAAAGCAATTTGATCTTACTCCAGAAGCTCCCTTAGGCACTAGTCTTGTGCCTGGCATGGAGAGCAGAGACTGCCCTTCAGCTTGCTGGAGCGTGGGGGCCTTTGCTCCCAGAATGGAAATGCTTATGGACCGTGCTGTCACTTTTGGCTGCACCTCAGATTAAACTGGATTTGAGGGACAATCATGAAAGTTAATCCATTATTTTTAATGTAAACCACTGTGAATTTCAAAAAATCAAATAAGAAAGTAATTTTTGGAATAACTTATTTAGCACAGCAGACTACCTAGCAACTACCAATCAAAGAGCAGAGAATAAGCCCGGGTCATAAAGGAGTACAGAGCTCCAATTGTCAAATTTACAAAAAAAAATTAATAAAATAAAAAAAACAAGTTATGTTTGTGCTATGGATGTGGGTTTTAATAACTCAACAGTGTCTTAGAATCTAGGATGAGAACCTAATGTTTTGTCCTGTTTTAATATTGTGATACTGTTTCTACTTCAAATGTTTTTATTGGGAAATGGAATGGACCCACTAAAATGTAAACAAGAATACATCCGGCTCAATGCATTCTCATGGCAAGGACCTGTGTCTCTGGCACCACAGGCACCCTTCCCCAGTTCCTTTTGGCCATCCCTATTTTAGTCTTCTGTCCTGTGACAAAATACCAGAAATAAACAAATTAAAACCAGGAAACATTTATTTTGGTTCATGCTTTAAAATGATTCAGTTCATCTCATCTTGGCCCTATTGCTTTGGGTCTATGGAAAACAGAAGATCCTGGTGGGAGTGCATGGCAGAGGAGTTCTCTTTTCCTCAGGGTTGCTGGGAAGAAAAGGGTAAGGTAAGAGAGGGCAGGTTCCCAAGCCCCTTCTGGGTCACATCAGCAGCGATCTAAGACCTCCCCCAAGGCTTCATTCCTGAAGTTTCCATTGCTTCCCAAAGGCCCCACTCGCTGCTACAAGCTGAGACCTCAATACGTGGTCTGAAATGTAGCAACCACTTTCTCCCTCCTACACCATTAACACTTTTTCCTACTCTCATAATTTTACTTTGTGTCTTTTATTTTTAAAGATGAGGGGTTATACACTGCAGTATAACTTTGCTGTGTTGAGAAATTATTAAGCAAGAATCATCTAGTCATTTGTTCTTTTATGCTTGTTTTCTTTCTTGAATGTGATGCACTTGAGATTCATTGATGCTGTGCTAGAGCTCTTAGTTATTTTCAGTGCCGTATAGCATCCAATAGAATAAATCGATTCTAATTTATTTTACTGTGGATGGGCTCTAGGGGTTATCTTCTTTCTTATGGTTTTAAAACTACCTCTAAGTTATATTGTAAAGATAATGGGTGACTTCACCTGGAAGTTATTCTCTGTCAGTTATTCTACATCAAAAAGGCTTGCCCCTTTCTGACCTATTCTGGTCATGGTCCCCCAATTCTGTCACATTTAATACCAACTAAATGCTGAAGCCCCCATCTTGCACCTCGCAATGTCCATCAGGTATAGCTGGTTCCAGAGAAAGATCTTTCTTCAATCATACTTTTGAACATTTATCTGAATTATTTATTTGACAAATATTTTCTAGCCACTAACAATATATCATGTAGTTTTAGGCATCTGTAATTAAGGTCTTGGGCAGGAGGCCCTGAGAATCCAGCAGAGAGTTTAACTCAACTTTTTGTAAAAGCAGAATGCAGGAGAAGCAGAAAAGCTACAACATTTCTAGAGATTTCTAGGTTAAAGTGCAAAGTGGAAGCTTGTCCTCATTTGCCAGAAATTTTGGGCATATTCTGGAAACTTCCATCTCTAGGCTTTGCAGTCTGAAAAATAACCTGTCAAAACAACATTGGTCATTTATTTGATGACTTTTTTAGAATATTTTATTTCACAATAACTATCTTGAAATTTCTTCATAGAGCATTAATCATAATCATACCATATTGGAAATAATCCACATACTCATCTAGAGATGAATGGATAAATAAATTGTGATATACCCATAAGTATAATGTCATTTAATAAGGAAAAGGAATAAGTCGCAAACAACCATAATACTGTTGAATTTCTAAATCATCATATTCGGTGAAATAACGTAAACACAAGTCCTTTGCCTCTACCCATACAAAGTATCCAGAAGAAGCAGACATAGAGAGACCCTACCAGTGGTCTCTATAGAGTTAGGACTGAGAGTAAAGAACGGCCGCAAATGGACACCACAGGCCCAAGGGGGATGGTGGCAAAGTCCTGAGGCTGGCTTAGTGACAATGGCACAGCTCTGTATATTTATTAAAAATACTGGCTTCTATAGTTATAATGGATGAGGCTTATGGTATATAAAGTGTATCTCAATAAAGCTAATAATACAGCTTTTAAATTTTTCATGGGCTACAATTATTTATAAATTCAAATTATTTTGCAGAGGAGAGCTTTGAAGTTATCACCTGTACCCTTTGATCGTGATAACAGATCTTCTGGAAGATCTGCTGGGATCACTGCCCAAGGAGAAGCCTTTCAGTCACCTTTTTAAATTTTGTCATTAATTGACACATATCTGTAGATATTTATGGAGTACACTGTGATGTTTTGGTACATGCACATATTGGGTAATAATTAAATCAGACTATTTAGCAGGTGCGTCACCTGGTACACCTGCTGGTTCACATAGGCCCGTGACAAATCTGGTGCCTGCAACACCGAAGACGTCTGAACCATTATGCTGGCGAGTGTTAGAGTTGAGTATTAAAATGTATCCCCTTCCATGAGGAGGAAACAAAGCCAACATCATGAAGTGTGAGGCACACCTGAATGTACCCTGCTCTCCAGGTCTAAAGGCTGGCATTTTCTAAACTGGATTTCTTTATTCAGTCCGGTGCACCTGCCCCCCAATCACCTGTCTGGGGCGCGTAGGCTGCCCTGGAGTTTGAGAAGAGCTTCAGGTGGAGATTTTGTCACAGATAAATGATCTGCCCAGTGAGCAGCTCTGCACTGAAGGAGACCCAGAACGAGGTGCCATGAATCAGCCGTGCTGCCCCAGGAGGAGGGCCAGTCTGCTTATTACACTCACCTTGTCATCGATCGAAGCCATACAGACATCAGGTCTCGCCCTGCAGGCAGCCAAGCAGCAGTTTCCAATTTGTCTGCAGAAAGTGGAATCCTGGAAAGTCCAAAGGAGAAGCTGCTCTGAGTGGGAAGCGGACAAAAGGACTGTGCTCATCCTTCCCTACAGCACTATGGGTGGAAGGTGGAGACTGGGCTATCTCTGTGACACCCAGTCCAGAACAGGGAATCTTTTCTCTCTTGGATGCACAGGTCCAGGAAATGTTTGTACAACTAATAAACAAATGAGTTGAGATAGCAGACCAAGTAAGTATCATGCAAGGATTCAATTTATTTTGGAGACTATGCAATGGTGCAAGAAACTGGCTGTTGCTTGGTGCAAAAAAGATCACACAATATAATGTAGCCAATGTGATTTCAGTTCTGTTATACTACATGTGTATAAGTTCCATAATCCATAAACCAAAGTGTCAGTAGAAAGTAACCTCTATTTACTTTTTTGCCCTTTGAGACAATTCTACTTTCTTCTCATGTACATTTTTACCTACCGGGTTTCCTGTGTTGTGCACTTTTAACAATTAAAAGATAAAAGTCGAAATACAAAGCATGTACTTTCTTTCTCTGCATCTCCATGATGCTTATCCGGCCCCAAAAACAGAGTCCTCACAATTGTCCACAGAATCCTCATGACCTGAAATGTTCCCAAGGGTGAGGGCCACTTCAAAAGAAGCCACCCTCCCTGAATGAATAAGTGCAATCCCCCTGGAATTTGTGGGGATTTGTCCCTGACTCACAGGTATACTTAAGTCCTTTAGTTAAAATGGTGCAATACTTGTACAATGTACTCCAGAACATCGTAAATCATGTCTGGATTGTTTATAATACCTATTACAAAGTAAAGGTTATGAAAATAGTTGCTACAATATTATTTAAGGAATCATGACAAGGAAATAAAATGTCTGTGAATGGTTGGTATAGATGCCTGTTTTCCAAAATATTTTCCATCCATGACTGAGTTCATGCATGAAGAACCTGGAGACACAGAGGACCAATTGCACACTGGTGCTGCTCTTCATTTGGAAATGTTTTTGCCTCTAACTGGAGCAGTATGATTTTATATGGCCTGTGACCTACTTCCTGGGATTTTGCCTCCACTTGCTATGTTAAGGTGGAAGCGACAGTTGTTTCATAGAACCTGCCCTTCTTCTCCATGTTGGCCCACATATCTTTCCCGACTCTCTCTCTTAGGACCAGAGGGTGCTTTCTCTATCCAGAATTCTATGTAATGAGTCATCCATACACTGGGTCAGATGATAATATTCTCAGCTGTAACAATGGACTCTTGCCTGGCTGGGATGCTACCTGGACAGGGATGGAAAGCTCTGAATGGTTTTCTGTCCATGCCAGCAGTGGTACACCTGCTGCTGTTCTTTGGGAAGGCATAATGTATGTCTGATTGGGAGAACACATGCACAAAAGCACAGTTTTTGGTAAAGATCAACAGCAGAACCAAAGCTGACCATGCACAGACCAAAAAAAAAAAAAAAAAAAAAAAAAAAAAAAAAAAAAACTTTCATCTGTAATACATGAAAACTTCAAGTACAAAATAATAATGTCTGTGATGCTGCACCAATGCTATTTTCTTCCATTGAGATAAATAGCCCTCTCCCTTTTAGCATACAAATATAATTCCATGTCCGTTAGAATAGAAGAGAAGCTAGGAAATCAGCCAGTTATGAACCCCAATCACTGCATCTGAGCTAGGGGCACTTGCTAGGGTGCAAACACCCACCAATAAAGGACTTCAGAGTTTTGGAGGCAAGATCTCCAGGCCTTACTCAGCTTGAATAACATCATTTTCTCTTTTGCCTAAAATCAGAAATGGTTAAGAAAATCCTATCCATTACACCAGCGCAGAAGGTATGCATGTGGATTAGGAAAACCAAAGTCCCAAGACTTCCAGGGTTTTAATAACTCAACAAGTAGCCAATGAGCCACAGGAAGGTGACCACAGAGTATTGCACACGCGGCTGTGAAATGGGAATATGCAGCAGAGTCACAGAGTGGGTGCTTTGATACTGATTCTAGGGCACAACTCCTAGGGGTCCTGATTCAAGAGAAGGATCTGAGGCCTTGCCCTGGTTCTGGTTGGCCTTATTGAGTGGAGCACAAGGAGGTGGGAGAAATTACTTCTTAAGGAATCAGGTGAACAGAGTCTGCTTTACCCCATTAGTGATGGAAGTGCAGGCTCTCCACAGCAGAACAAATGATTCTGAACTCTATGCTGCAGGGAAGAGTTGCAAACAACCTCTCCTGCCAGGTGGCACCATGCCCCATACCGCACCAAGTATGAAGGTTCAGAGAACCTGCTCTTCTTTTCCATGTTGGCCCAGGTATCTTTGCTGACTCTCCCTTTAGGACCAGAGGGTGCTTTCTCTTTCTAGAATTCTATGTAAGGAGTCATCCATACACTGGGTCAGATGATAATGTTCTCAGCTATAACAATGGACCCTTGCTTGGCTGGGATGCTACCTGGAGGGCACTGGAATGACCCCTCAAGTGCCCCATTTCCTCAAATACTCCCAGTGGCTGGACACAGCAACAGTTATTTCTCCATGAAGGTAAGTCCTTGGATGGCTCAGCATTCCAGGATTTTTGATTTTACAGCTCTGTCTTAAGCAGAACATGATCTGCCGGTTCAGGGGAGAAGCAAAGAAAATCAGAGGAGCTTCTGAAGGGAGAGGAAATGTGGCCTTCCAGAGACAGAGGAGGCAAGACTCCTTGATTAGTGTGCTGGTGAATCAGCTGAGTTCTGGGTCACATTGCCTCAAATAATGAAGCAAGGAAGAATCTAGAAGCCACAAATGCCTCAGGATCAGAGTGCACCAATGACATGATGGTTCTAGTGACAGGGTGAAAGATTTAATGCGTTTTGACTTTGTTATTTCAATTTGTGAAAAAATAAACCTGAAGAAAGCCAGTATCCTAGTTAATATTATCATAACAATGTCATTTTCTGGCATGGGGATTTTCTATATTGTTTTTGCAAACACATGTGGGCCTATATTGATCTCAAAATTAAAAGATAAAGAAAATGGCCAGGGAAGATACTCCATGTCGGTCCTTTGTCCCACATGTTCACTGAGAATGTCCCACACACGAGTTGTTTGAATGAAGCCATCTTTTGCTGGGAAAACAGGAAATCTGATTAATGTGCCTGAGAGGCGGCTGTCTCCAGCCACCTGCCTGTCTCCACCTTCGATCTCTGCAGAAGCAGATGAAATCTCTCCTTTGAAAGTTAAATAAACGCCAGTCAATCCCTGCTCACACGCCCTTTACTGCAGGTAATAAGAAGGAGCCCAGGTGAATTGCTCTGTATTTTCCTTCACATTCTTGGGATTTCCATGACAGACCAAAGCTCTCATCTGTCAGCAAACTGTTCCAGGCAGACCCATTACTTTAGCACCACAATAAAACGAAGGACACCAGGCTAATCCTTCAAACAAAAGCAGCCTGGAGCCCCATCAGGTCCCAGAGGCTGGATCCATTTGCCCAGAACATTTAAAAATCTATGCCCCAGCTCTTCTCGCCAAAGTCCTTATTTCACCCAATAAAATAAATTTAAAGTGCATAAATGTATATTAAAAAATATCTTAGCAAACACTCACTGCTAAATAATGTTCACCCAGATGCGCCTACAATTTTTTTACTGTTAGACATGTTTCCCATTCTCCAAAGTAAATATTTCACTAAAAATGCTCCCCAAGCAGTTGTTATCTCGATATTTTCACAATAGAATATTCCGTGCTCTCCACATATAAATGCTGGGAATACGCAGTCATTTTCCCAAGGAGACCACTGATTCCCTTGCATTTAGTAAATGACTCTCGACCTAATGCTCACTCTGAAAGCAGATACTCCGCTTAGCAGAGTGCAAACTGCACAAGTCCAGCCAGCAGCTCCCCGGAATCCTTATGCAGTCCTCAGAGGCTGAGACAGAATGACTTCCTGCAAAATTTGCCTTTAACCCTAGGACCCCAGGGGACAGGAAGGATCTCAAGTACTGAGGCCACACACCCCATTCTTAAAGGTTTTCTTTTTCTCTACTTGTATGATTTTGAGAAACCAATTTAATGCAGCATCTATAATGGAAGAAACAATACTAATATCTTCTCCGCAGCAGTGGCCGGCCCTCTGATGGTACTGTGTCAGCTCTTGGTAAGGGAAGCATTACTTCTGCAGCGGCCTGAGTGCCACATGTGTCAGTGACCAACCACTGTTTCAGGGGATGTTTATAGTCATAAAGCCTGCCTACTCATATGAGGATTCAGCATTCCTTGCCCATTATGTCCTGCTGCTGAGTACTGCGCAGAAATGATTCAACAACTGGAATGCAGAGTCACACACAGAAGGAAAGAGCCACTGAGAGCCCGGATCCCAGGGTCCATGGCTACGGTTTACTTCGTGACTCAGTAGGTCAGGATGAGGCCTGACAGCTGGCATTTCTGACAAGATCCCAGGTGACACAAAGAAATGTCGCCGGTTTGGGGACCTCGCTTTGAGAATTTCTGTGGAAGAACAGAAGCCCTCGCTTGTTCTCTGCAGTGACCAGTCAGCATGCTGGGCTTCCCACGCCGTACAGTTTCTGTTGTAGCCATTCAGCTCCATTGCCACACAAAGCAGCCATACACATATATCACTATGTTCCAATAAAGCTTTACTGATGGCCACTGAAGTTGGAGTTTTGCATAATTTTCTCATATCAAATTTTTTTTTTCCAACTGCTTAGACATTTAAGAACTATTCTTAGCCCTCAGGCTCTACCAAAAAAAAAAAAAAATAGGCAGTGGTTAGTTTGGGGAGCCCAACAGCAAGAAAACCAGGGAAATGCAATGCTTCTGTCTTTCTTTGATAAAAAATGTTCCCCTTTTCCTTTCCGTCTCTGGAAGCAATGAGCCCGCTCTCTGCAATGCACTCCCCAGTGGTGCCCCCAGGCGGCGCACTCGGATGCATCAGCACTGCATTGGCCACCAAGGTCTTGAGAGTTTTCCTTCCTGCCCCCAGCATGCCCCCATCTTCTCCTCTTCAGTTCACTTTTGCTCCTTTTATAGCTTTGCACAAATTTGTCTCAATGGCAAATTTACAGCACGCACTGCTTGTCTGAACTATTTAAAGGCACAACATTCTCGACTGTGCCATAAAGCTTTCCCATTCAGTGTGTTTTATTTCCCTGTTTGAGGGCCTTTTATGAAATCAGCAGCTAGGCGGAAGGAAATCATTTGCATACTTGGCTTGATACACCTGGAATTCCTTAATTTTAGGGATTAGCAAAATGAGTCTAATAAAAAGTCAAGGCCCTTGTTAATCATCTCTGTAAAGTCCCTTCATTACCTGTTACTGGTGCCAATCCAAGGACTCATTTCAGGAAACTCACATTGTGCAGGTCAATTATTGCAATTTTTATGAACTAGTTTGTAATTTTACATGATAAGGTTTGTGTTTTTAGAGTTCCTGCAAGTGAAATTACTGCTTTCTTCCCACATCCTATCCAGAGGAGGACCCTTCCTGGGTTATCACAAAGAGGTGGTCTGCAGGAGATGGGTTTAGAAACAGTAGCATTACCCTGGCACCCTGAAAGTGAGAGCTGAGTCCCAGAATTCACCGCATTGTTACTTGAGAGGAGCTTTGTACAGTCTCTGCTAACATTGCTTTCCAAGTCAAGAACATGAATAGCCCCTTCCGTTCTGCTCTGTGCTCACCTTCCAAAGTTTTCTGGATACTTCTCAAAATTGCCAAATCCTACTCACCCCTTCCCAATAGCCTAAAAGAAATAATGCTGCAGTTGCCCCATTCTTAAGAAAACTTGACTAAAGTCATGTGAACAATGCAGCAGTCATGTGAACAATAGATGGTTCTCTGGAAAGAGTAGGACACACACACACACACACACACACACACACACACACACACACACACTGCCATCCACTGACTGTCAATATGTTTCCAGTTAACCCACATGCGACTCCCTACAGAACAGCCAAGACATAAATTGGTCCCACAAAAGTAGAGCATTCCCACAATTGGATATTAAAATAAAATAAACAAGAAAACAAAACAAAAATCCTCTGCAAAAATTCTGCCGATTCCTTTCCCCAAGCTACAGCTAGCGTGTCACCAGTCCCAAGCACAGAGAGCTCAGCACTGCCTGAAGTCAGCACTGCAATCAGGATAATTCTGAAGCTGAATAATGCATGCTGGAATGCTGTTTACAGGAAATGAGCAATTTATTTTATTATCCAAATTTTAAACCCTTTTAATATGCCTCCCAAGAAGATGTCTGATTTAGAAAATTGCAAAAGAGAACTTAGGAGGGGACAAGGGGCACTAAAAAATTTCAACACAGAAGGTCACATTTTAAAAAAACCATTTAAAGATAGCTTGATGGAAATTTAGTAAGTGTGCCTGCAGCACTAGTGACTGCTGATCGGGGCAGCAGAAAAAATCTAAATTGTAAAGTTAAAATATAAGATTGTGTTCAGTAGAAGTAATAAATCTGTTAATTTTTAATGTAATTATTGTATGTTTGAATATATATCAGAAAATTCATAAAATATTTCTGGAAAAATTTATAAAAGCGTCTAGAAGTGATAAAAGAGGCTGAGAGGTCTCTTTAGCTTGTGCTTTTCTCACCAGTGTACATACTTTAACTGTGCCTACTTCAGAGCCTTTAATTTGTGATCCCAGAATGTACATACATGCAGTAACTGAAATACTTTTTGTGCTTTTATTTATAATTATCTGTGTTTTTTAGTGTAAAGATATTTCAAAGAAACATACTTATGGAATCCTTGGTAAGCCCCTCATTTTAGCAGAAAGCCAGAGATGTGTATGTGTAATGACAGCTAATTTTAATCCTTACATAATCACGTTTTCATGCATGTACTGCATACACCAATGTGGTGGGAACGCATTTGGAAAGAGGCATCATGTTATCAGATTTTTAGAGGCATCCACATTTTTTAATCAAACACTGCCTTTGAGGATCATCTTGGCAATGCGGAGGGTTCCTGTCTTCATCCATCAGACTGAAGCAGCTCCTCGTGAAGGCTTAGAAAATAGTCAAATAGAAAAATCTGAAGGCAGCCAAGATCTGTTTCATCTCTAGGAAGATACACAGTCTCCATGCATTCCTTGCTGCTTGCAGTAGTACTCAGAGAGCATTGACTAGGGACTGGAAGGACCCGTGAGATTGCCCTCATTGAGAGCTCAGCATGTGGCCAGACTTGTCTCTGATAATCCAGATAAACAGAAAGGACTTAGGTTATTCTTTCTCAACCATCAACCAGTTTAGGAATATTCTTTAGCCAGCTCACCTTGGCTCTGTTGTATTCATCTAACAAATTCATCACAAGTAGAATAGCAGACAGATCCTGAGGAGAGGGGAGCAGGAACTTTGATTCCACAAGAAGTCCCCTCCTTTCTCCAGTAGTTGGGGTGCTGGGGACAATCATGCTGAGAGTTCAGAGCAAGAATGAATAGCAGGGGAGGGGGGAATTAAGCAGGGTTTTTTTTTTCAATAAAGAGAAGGAAAGTGCCTTCTAGGCATTGCTAGGAACTTTGAGTTCATTGCTCCAGTGAGAGACATGTCATCATCCCAACTTCATAAACAGTAAGTAGTATGCTCACGAGTTCAGCCCTGGCTGTGCTGGGTCTGTGTCCAGCACCTGCGCCTGGAATCTCCACACCCACCAGCATTTCGGTGAACACAATAAATCAGGCAAGCTTTGCTACCTCAAACACTTGCCAAACAGACACAGAGATTTCGAATGTTCAAAGCCCCCGGAACCTGCTAATGAGGAAAGAAGTACAGGGAAATATTCACTATTACAGGGGGGAAACGAGGGATTAAATTTACTAAGAATTTAAAGTGCTTTAACAAGTGTGATATGTATTCAGCATATGCTGTCTGCTTGGGTTTAAATTAAATTGGGATTTGATATTATTATAAGGAATAACTACATAATGGCCAACAACCTTTCTTCAGAGGCACATAGATTTTCAGGGGCAAAGGACAGGGGACAAATTTCCAAGGTAACTTTATCTAGCCCAGAGAGCCTTTCGACTTGTGAGCTTCCTGACTTGGGAGAAATGATAAGCCCTTGTGTTTGAGCCACGTAAGGTGGGTGGCAAACTGATTCTCTGCTTTAGCGCCATCTAGAGGCTGCCTCTGGACACGCCAAGCTGGCGAGTACTAATACATCTACTCAGTACTCTGAGTGAGTATTACTAGTTTACCAGTTTATTTTTGCACCATTCAGATTTACAAGATGATCTTCTGCATTGACACCTCACCTAGATAAAGCAATGGAGTCAGGGAATTTGCCCAAGGACACAGAAGCACTGAGGGACAGAGTCAGGATTCACAGCCCAAGTTCAGGTTTCTAATCATGGCACCCCATCCTCTCTGGAGCAACGAGGTCAGCAGACAGCTGGGACCAAATCAGCACTTGTGTCCCCATCCTACTCATAATTTCTTTAGAGTCACTATATGGTTTGAGGTTAGAAAATTTAATTTTCCCCCCATTTTTCCCAGCATCTTGCTCAGCCTAAGTGAAACAAGGAACGGGATATCTATGTCCTCACCCCCTCACCCCATCACCCTCCTTGACCTTCACTTTCTCTTCAACAGCTGAAGAAAATCTACAGGGCTTGTTGCCTATCTGTGTACAAATCCTGCCACCTCAGCACCCCAATGTCAACAAAGGCCCGCTCAGCTGTCAATCACCATGATGAAGACATGAAGACCAGCTCATCCCTTGGCTCCCAAAAGCAACAGCCCAAGAAGGATGGAAGATGCCAAGATGCCAGCAGGGCTTGAATCAAGGCCCCTCCTTCCCTCTGCAATGCAGAGCTAGCCTCTGCAGCCTGCCCTCCCCTGGAGAGTAGGGAAGCTGGGAGACCCGCCACATCCTCCAGAACTGGTGAACACCACTCCCCAGGGTCCCCCTGCCTTACATTGTTTCCGCTCTTCCCAAGCATAATGCAAATAGAGAATGACTTTGAACACCATGAACTGAAAATGGCAGAGTCATCCGATAGAAAGGAGACCAGGCCCCTGGATCATGGTTGGACAATGTGTTCTCTGCTGATCAGGAGAATCAGTCTGGGATTTCATCAGTGAGAAATAAACTTTCACTATACAATCGGTGGACTTTTGGTGGTGGTTGTTTACAACAGCTATTCCTATCCTGATGAATGCAGTTACTGCTGAATATTATTAATTTTCTCATTTCAGACTACATTATGTACAAATAACAAAACACTTTTCTACACAGCTAGTAGCATGCAACCAGCAGTCCCACACTGGGATGATGGCTTGAGATAATGTCCAACGTCCCTTTAGACACTGTGCAATCTTGGGTTTATGCCCTTGTGCGTGTTACCTCATGGTCAAAATGTGGCTGCAGTATCTTCTCACCTTAATCTCCACACTATTCTAGGTAGGAAGAAGAGCTAGAAAGATAATACAACAGAAGACAAAAACTTTGCTCAAACTCCTTCGTTTATATCTTATTTATAATAACTGAGTCACTGGCCTACCTAAAGTATCAAGTAATACACAACAATAAATAACAGCATGCAGTGGCCAGGGTTTGGTCCCTGGTGTGTCATGTCTGCCCTGCCCCTGAGGCAGGCTGAGATGGCAATTGAGACTGGGCATAGCAGAGTGTGCCTGTAATGCCAGCACTTGGGAGGCTGCAGGGATCACTTCAAGTCCAATCTAACAGAGTGAGACCCTGTAGACCCTGTCCTAAAATACTAAATAAATAAATGCAACAGGCACATTGAGGGTCTGGAAAGTTGCCATGCTATTTGTATAAGAAAGAAGGAGGTTAGATAGCTAACAATGTCCTAGTTATATACAGAGCTAGCGTATAGGGGTTAGCAGAGAAAATTTGCTAAGAGCCTTCTGTCTGGTCATCTCCTTGTCAAAACCCCACACACTTCATGTGTCCGAAAGTACACATTTCAACCACTTGCTGCACTTTCCTCCTGTATGAACTCCATGCCCCTCCAGCATGGATGGGCAAGCAACACATCCACACTTCTTTCATATTTAACTCGCAATTTGCTATGGGTTGGATGAAGATGCTACTTCAGCCTTTGATCGAAATGTGTGTCTCTGGCACAAGATTTAAAGGCTTGCTTGTGAGAATGGACAGCAGCCTCACCAAGGGAACCTGGTCCTGCCCTTCACCCTGCCTTCACCTGGCTCAGATCCCCTTCCTGTCCTGTCACGCTGGCTCCTAGGTGTGCCACTCCATAACAATGGGAAGCACAGAGTTACCTGCATGCAGAGTAGTCTCATGCTTCACTGGGGAGAATTCAGTGCAGGCCTTGAAGATAACAGTCTCTATGGAAGATTCATGGCAATAAGAGAGTGAAACACTCCAAACTGGTGGATATTTGGAGCATTTTGAGGTGGAGTTATGAGCTTGGTTTTGGCAGATTATTGGTTCTAACTGTGCACAGCATAAATAAACACCTGCGATTGAATTAGGAAGAAATATTCCTATCAATATTCACTAACCTAACCCAACACCAACATTCCAGCTTCCACAGAGCCCCTGAAACTTTCACCTCGAGACTCTTTTACTTTATTTATTTATTTTTGTAGTACTGGGGATTGAACTCAAGGCTCAAGGCCTTGTACTTGCCAGGAAAGTGCTTAAATCACTGAGCTATATCCTCAGCCCCTAAACTATATATATATATATATATATATATATATATATATATATATATATATATATATATATATATATATATATATATTTTTTTTTTTTTTGCAGTACCAGGGATTGAACTCAGGACCTTGCACTTGCCAGGCAAGTGCTTATTGTACTGAGCTATCTCCCCAGCACAGTACTCCTTAGAACAAAACCACAGCATAAGCCACCTTAGCGAAGACCTACAGTCTGTACCCAGTTACCAAAGGACAATGGGTAACATTGTGGCATCAAATTTGTTAGGGACACCAACTGAGGTGATTTAATAAAATAGCCAAAGCAGGTGGTCTTCTGGAATGGCAAAGACTGGTGTCTTGCTCCTGATTTCAGATGTTATAGCCAACCTCATTGTCAGTGGTCCTGGGAACAAGGATGCCTTATTAAACTTGCATAGCCAGTGTTCTTCCTTATTTCTACTCTGAGCCCCAAGATAACCAAGTTGTATTTTCGCCTAAGGAAATTTCAATCATTTCAACCTCATAACCTAGTTAAGCTCATGACTAGTGTCGTTATGTGGCTGAAGGTTTGTCTAGTTTTTTGGCACCTGCAGCCTGAATCCGAGCTCCATATCTTGCAGCCTGAATCCGAGCTTCATATCTTCTTCTCTATACCCTTATTTTCCTTGTTCCTAAAATGAAAATAATAGTATTTAGTGATACATAAGACAAATAAGGCAATAGATTGTACACATTATAAGAGGGACAATGAGATATCATTCTAATAAGAATACTTATTAACATCTCCAGCTTATGCACCTGTCTTGCTGTCACTGGCTTTACACGCAATTGCAATAAAGCCACACATAGTGGTCCCTTAGAATAGAAGTAAGTTGCTCTTCTTGCAGGTGAGCTAATGAGCCCTGGTGCTGAGCAGGTGAGCGCTCTGCCTATCACAGTGGTCAGAAGTGGCGCCTGGACTGAAAGTTCAGTCCCTCTGACCACAGTGACTTGATCATTTTAAACTTGTATTATTGGAAAATGCCAGGTTGACTTTAAAGAATAACATAACCACAATTTTTTCAAGGTTTAGGAATGACAGGGAGTGTTGTTCTTTTGTTTAAAAAGTTTTGCTTATAAGTAATGAAGTAGAGTTCTTTGTTGTATGAGGAACATAAAGGCTGAGCTCAAAATATTGTTTAGAATTTAAAATCAGAAAACATACCCTATCTTTGTAACTGCACTGTCAACCCTACCAGTGGGTGAACAGATTACCTTTGGATAGCTTTCTGAAACATTTAAAAAAGATTTAGATTTTAGAATCCTTTGTAGAAGGTTGTATTCTCTCTCTCGCTCTCTCTCTCCCACCACTCCCCTCTCTCTCCCCACCCCCTCCCTCCCCTCTTCCTCTCTGCCTCCCTCTGTCTC
>PVKA01022245.1:0-37387 GCA_004027165.1 Ctenomys sociabilis
AAAGTGGGCACTCCGTTGACATTCAACTTCCTTAGGTGCTTGAACTCGACACCACAATCCAACACAGTCCCGCATTCTGCAACCATAGGGAGTTATTCAAAGAAATTGTCGACCATATCCATTTACAGCTCAGCTTAATATTATGGGCTCACGATGTATACTTCATTTTTATACTTTTATACTTTTCTGCTGGATGGTTCTTTACAGGGAATTGTTGTAGTGGGCCTATTGGAGATGCAGAAGGTACCAAGAATGATTTCTATACAGCCAGGATATATGTGATTTTGGTGGGGGCCTGGGGCATGTTTGACTTTCTAAGTCCATTTCTTCCTAAAAAATTATAAGTGAAATTTGATAATTACATTCAAATTGAATGCTGCTTTGGTGTAAAGAATGTCATAATTCTATGAGATTGCACTTTGTTCCTCAGTGTACTGGGGATTAAACCTAGACATACTGTACCTTTGAGCTAGGTCTATTGCTAAATGAGTGCTTTTTATTTTTTATTTTGAGACAAGATCTCCCTAGGTTGTGCACACTTTCCTTGATTATATTTATTTTATCTTGATGATTTTTAGAACATTTTTTTTGGTAGTATCAGAGAGTGAACTCAGGACCTTATACTAGCAAAGCAAGCATTTATTCCACTGAGCTTTCTCCCCAGGCCCCATAAAACATCTTCAGAGTCCCCTAAAAATAGTGTGGCTCTAATTCCTGCATCCACTATTCCTTATGGATAATTCATCCCTATTATACATTCACATTACATTATAATTTTGTATTTTGCCCTAACTTCCTAAATACTCTAATGCCATTTGTTATGTACAAAGACAGAATTAATGATATAAATTTTTGTTTTATAAATCATTTTAATTTAAATTAATTTTATGTCATTGCTGTATTCTGTAAGGTTGTGCCAATTAATTTTTTAATCAATGCCATTATTCTTTACCATTAACTTGTATTTTTACAACAAATAAATGAATATTTCATATCCATTTCTCAATCAAAAAGCATCTTACACTTAGTTTTGAGAATTTTGACTATTTCTCACCATACTAAAACCTCAAATCTCACACAGACACTCATGTTCACCATAATGTAGTAAAGCTTGTAAAAAAAAGTGTTTTCAAGAGAAACTGATTATTCCTAGTTTATCTGAGATTTTGTAAGAAATATTAAGATACCCGGTGTTGTCATAGAGTATAGAACATATTTAATAGCAAATGATGATTTACATTACTTAAGTATCCAGCATCTAAACACCAGTTTGTGAGACTGGTGCATTTTCTTACTTTCTGATAGTTAACCATGTCTTTTGGGGTTCTACAGTTTGACTCAACACTATGACCTAGTGCTGGTGACATGACTTGGTGGTCTAAGCACCTGCCTGTCCCTAATACCACATGCCATGCGGGCCCTGGAAACTGAAGTTGAAACCAGGCATGGTGGCACATGCCTGTAATCCCAGCCCTGGGGAGGCTGAGACAGGAGGATCACTATGAGTCTGAACTGCATAGTGAGACCTTGTACCAAAAAGTAAATAAATAATAAATAAATGATTTTGTTAAAAAATACTATGATTTATGTCAAAAAAGTAAAAAGAACTGATGTTTGAAAATGTTTTAAGAAATGCATTATCTTTGCAGATATTATTTTGAATATCATATTACTATTGAATCACACATCTCATCACTATAAATGAGAATTGGATATGTAATATTTGCTAACATATGCCAGTGGAGTGTTGGGCTCAAGAAATAAAAGAACAAAGGAAGTTTATTTTCAGCTCCATATATTTGAATCTATGACAGGTTGTGAACCCTGATCTCAGAAAAGGAAGTGTTAGGCCTGTTAACAGCCTAGATCAGCCAAATCCTGTCTGTCCGATCTTATTAGGATGCCTTCAGGATTTAGAGCCTGACCTTCTATAATTATTGACACCTATTTAATTTATCTTCTCCTCCGTAGCCCAGCCTACTACAGCTGCTGTGGCACATGTAAATATGTCGCTGCTGCCAGCTCAGGCTGATTGGCATTCATGCTTGAGCGTCTTTTGTATTTTCTCCTTGGCTGCTGGGAGTAGCCTGAACACCATAGAAACTAAAGCGCTTCATCTATTAGGCATGACAGATTTGTATTCAGTGGTAAACGCCTGACCTTGCTCAACTCTCTCATCCATTCCCATCATCCTCTCACCAGATGAAAAAGCCTGCTTCACTCCTGCTTGCTGGCTGTTTCCTTGGCAACAGTAAGGAGTCAGTCTGAGAGAATAACTAACAGAATGCCTTAGTACTGGGATTAAGGTGCTTTATACAAACCTCATCATCCACAGAATCTCAAATGATTGGGGCTTCAGATTAGAATTTTAAAACAATACCAGTCAGTGACATTATGATTTCTTTATTAACCTATTTTACTTTGTAGTCATATTTACACATTTTCCCCTAACTATTTTAGCCTGAGCCCAAAGTATTTAAGCTCTTAGCATCCATTTAAGTTGTATGGTGAACACAGATCGGTTTTGTATTAACATTTATGTTGCTTTAATTTGTCGAACTCATGTATAAAAAATATATGTAGAAAGTTTCAAAATGGGAAAAAGAACTTTTAAACAAAATATATGTTGTTTCTCTTCTGAAGTTAATGTGCATTTTTAAGGAATTATACCTGCTGAATTATTAAAGCCTGAGCTTTAAGATTCTGTCACTTTTAGCCCCAATTTGTAGTATCCGAAACATTCATCAACATTCAAATATTGAATACTTCTAATCATATCATGTCAAAAGTCTCAGGGTTCCTGTGCAATTTCTATATCTTCCAGAAAATTCATAGCATCAACATTATGAAACTCTTAAATTGTTCAGTGAAACTTTGCTGGCATTTTGTAAACTAATTTAGGATCAAATTATGTGTTAGTAGAAATGTAAGCAGTTAAAAATCTAGAATAGAAGGGCTGGCCTGATATCTGAGGGAACTAACCTGCCTGCTTAGGCAGAGTGCAGCAGAAGGGTTAGGTACCACCCCCAGAGTGTGCTGAGATTGTGACTCAGACTGGGTGTGGTGGGGTGTGCCTGTAATTCCAGCTCTTGGGAGGCTGAAAGCAGGAGAATCACTGAGTCCGATCTACATAGTGAGACCCTGTTTCCCCTATCTAAATGCAAAATAAATAAATAAATAAATAGATAAATAAACAAATAAATAATCTAGAATAAGGAATTACATCAGAAATAACTATTTGATGAAAATATATCTTGATATCTCCAGTGACAGCATCATTATGTGTTCATTTTGGCTTATTCTCGTTACTTTTAAGTATGTCTAATTATCTATCTCAATTATTAATATTATTTTACCATACTGGAGATTGAACCCAGGCCTTAATTTTAAATTTTTAAACAGGATTTAATATTACTTTGACCTTACTTTTAACATTTAGTAATGCTACTTAAAACTATGATATACTTAAAGAGGCCTAATATATAATAGAAGATAACAACATAATAATTTTTAGATAGTCATACCCTGTATTATATGAAAGTTTACCATCACTTATGGTTATATTTGGCTTTTATATACCATAAGAGTATTATTAGCTTCTAAGTATCATAATTATATTTGACAGCAGAATTTAACAGTTTAGTTATTTTTAATTAAAATAAATAGAAAATTAAAATAAAATAATAAGGAAATTAAAATATTGAATACTTCTAATCATATATAATACCCACAATGAGAATGCATATATCAATTTGCAGTACTTTTATAAAGAATAAAAAGTTTATTCCAATTTCTATGGCAGATGCTCATTTTAAGAGACATGTTTATTTACAATATAAGCCTAATGGAACTGAACACCCCTGGATGATATGTGGAAATACAGAGAAATCTTCCACCTGGCCTTCATTGGAATATGTGACTAGAAGGCTGTCTCCATGTGGAAATCTTCTGCATGGCACAAAGGGACATAGTTATCTTTGCTGACACAATTGACAAGAAAAGTATTTCAGACTGAGATTCCTTAAAAGTATGCAATAAATTCATGTTAGTTTATTTTTACTATAACATATTGCTACCACCTTAGCGAATGACCAATTCTTTACAGTCTCCTTAAGTGGGCTTTGTTCTCTGTACACGGAATTACAACGAAGAAGAGGGTTGTCAGTGAAGGAGGTCTGGTGGCTCTTTTTCTTCTTTTAAGTCCTCTTGAGATACCTTCAATTTAAAATCTGTTCAAAGCTGCCATCTCCAAACAGTCACATCAGGGGTTAGGTCTTTAAATTTCAAGTTTTGGGAACCCAGATCACCTCATAGAAGATGCCTTCTCAGATTCTAGCAACGTTATGTGATGTCCCAGTCCTTGGACTTCCTCTAATTGAGAATTAACATCTTACTTTAAAATTGTTTTTAAATACATAGATCACTACAACCTTTCAAAACCAGAAATGAAAGAAAAAAGCCATGTGTGCTTGTAAAAGAGATGCTTTCCATCTTCTTTAGAAAGTATTTCAAATAATGAAAAATTGCCAGAAGCACACAAAGTATATTTATATTCTTTTCTGAAGTTATTTGGATTTCATCAGGGATCTCAGTAGCCTTTTTATGTTAAAAGATAAAATCTAAGATCATACCCAGTTTTCGTGTCTTCCAGTTTCCTTCAATCTGTCCCTCTCCCCATTCTTCCTTGGTCTTTATTACCATGAAGGTTTTGAAATTGGGAATGTCTATCAGCAAACTGGTCCACATTTCTTCATAAATGGCGCTGCGCTCTGCATTTGTGGTTGAAGCATTACAGGAATGATGCTGTGGTGTTTATATTGCTTCCTCACGGGAGGCACGTGATGCCCACTCGTCCAATTGATGATGAGGATCTAAATGAAGCCATCACTAATAGTTTTACTGCCATGTTTATGTACTTTAAATTTACTTTCCCTCTTCATAATTTGTTTTGTGTATTAAGGTAGTTTCAGATAATATAAAATTATACCCCTCATTGTATTTCCCTCCATTAGTTTCAATGTCCTCTTATGTTTCTTGCCTGAATCAATTATTACTAGTAAGTTAGCAAATGAGGAGTTTTCTTTTTCCAGTAATTCATTCCACGTTTGTTAGCTTGCTTTCTGCATAAATAGGGCTATTCTCTTCTCCATATTCCTTACTCATTTATATTTCTGTGAATTACTGAATCCTCATTTTATTAAATGGATTGTAAACTGTTATTATCATTCCTTATTTTGATATTGTCAGTGTTCCTGCTTTTGCTCTTTAGCTGCCTACTTTTGATATGTTTAAGTTGCATTATAATCTGCAACTATTTTCAAAAGTACTTTATCACTATGCTCCCAAAGTCTCAAACACATGGTATCATATAAACCTTAGTTTCACTTCAGCTGCACCTAATTCCAAGATGTACTGTTTTAGCAAATGAAAGATGAGCTTAGGCATCTTAATCTGTAAAATGGGATGGGAATTAATGAGGTCACATATTAAAACAACTCTCTGAGTGTTTAAATGACACTAATAGCAGCTAATACTTAATGAGTACAACTTGTGTGTACTGTAATCCCTGAAATTAAGTAAGTTCTTGGTCAGACAGAAGTAATTATAGGATGAACATTTGAATCCAGGAAGTGTGGCTGTAGAGCCATAGCAAGAAAGTAATAAACATGAATTCATTTGTTAAATGCTATTTTTATTTCAACAGATTTCAACTAAATACAGAGTCTTGTCTCAGAGTATGATCTAAGAAGTTATAGGTATATAAGTTTCAATAAGATTCTGACTCAAAAATAATAAAAGAATACAAGTTTTACTAATGTAGGGGTCTTCAAACATCTCCTTTCCACACACCTATACAATTTGGGACTTTTTTGTCATTTTCCTAAGTATTAACACAAACTAATTTTCTTCCTGTAAGATAACAGCTCTAATTAAAGAAAAAAGCTTGGCCACCTCTTGTTTCAAATATTGTAACAGATACAGAAAGCAAAAAGAAAAGAAAGTCAATTGAAATGAAATAATAAATGACACTGAGGAAGGGGGAGGAAATTAAGAAGAGAGGAATGCAAAGAGAAAAAAAGCTGTAGGAAGAAGAGGAGAATGATGAAGACAGAAGGAACCAGAGGAGAAAAGGCCTGGAGGGAAAGAGTGAAATAAGTAGAAAAATCCAAGGTCCCCACATAGAAAGAGAGCCCCGTTCATTGCTAGGATAGCCTATCTCATGACACTGCTATGTCTGTATAAGTTGTGAATAATGGCACCTCTTGTATTCAATTGTCTAATTCTATTGTAATATTGAACTTCAGAGGAAAGGTTACAAAAAATAATGGCTGGGAGGAGAAGGGATCTACTTTACGACTGAAAGCGAGTACCACCCTTTTGATTCTGGCATCAGCAGCACTTTTTTTCCAGACACATTTTGAGAAATCATATTTGGCTCAGTATAGTTCACTACTCTCCAGCCCATGGTGGGGGAAGTGACGCAGCCCTCAGTGCCAGAACACTTTTCCTTTAATCTTGGTTCTGCACAATCAACATTGGCTTGGGTAGTTAGAACTATTCTACTTCCTGAATAACAGTGAATTTAGGCTTTACACCTAGATATAGCAGGTAAAAACTGAGAGGGAAACGATTACAATCTGAACGAACTCTCAAGGAACCATCTCATGCCAGGTAGTTAATATTTCCCAGCTCAGTGTTGATTGGGAGAATTAAGGGTGAAGAGGGTTGTCCCTGTGGGGGTATATAGATGGGCACTCATCCTGAGCACACACTTGGCAGTGTGTTTTCTCAGGATGCCAACAGATGCTACAAAGCCACTAAGTCAAGCAGACAAGTAGGAGCTGGCTAATAGAGCTCATTTTATTAATCTTTGGGGACTGAGCCATAAAATTGTTGCATGGAAAAAAATGAGAAGCATAACTATTAATCCATATATTTTCTTGGGACTCCTTAGTAGCAGTGCTAGCCCAAAATATGATCAGGTCTGAGAAAACAGGCAAGGTGATCTTTACATAAATAATTCTCTGAACTGCTACTTACCCACCAGCACACTGGGAACAATAAGCACACAGAGGTATTTGTTCAAAATATTTGATTTCCCGTTGGACCACTTAGCCATGAAAACATAGACGACAACTCACTTTTTCACTGACAGAGCTTGTTGTCCTTTGCTTCGCAGTCATTCTCCCAGGATGGGGATAAAATATGGAGTCTTGATTCTGTGACACTGTTTGTCTTTACTGAGATGCCAACAAGGTCCCAGTGATTCCCTAGGACAAGGGACAGTGACACCAACACTGGACTGTTTTTGTAAGCATGTTGACATTGATTTCTCTCCTCCTGGCATATAGAAGTCCCAAGTGCCCCACTGACCCGTTACCTGAGCCTGTAATTACTCCAGGAGCACGGAATGAAAAGGGCATATCTCTTCTATTTTCAGGAAGTGACAGACTAGAGGATAAAAGCAAGCTCTGCATTAAGGAAAAATCTCTCAGGAGAGGTTAAAGACTGCAGGCCTTACCTCCTGCACTTTTTTATCAATAGAGGCCAAGCTCATTACTGTTGAGGGCTGTAGAAGTTTTGTATCTGGCACACAAGTCTGCTTTGTCTTCATCATACGATAGATCTGAATGCCCATACTGGAAGCCCAGACACACACACACACACACACACACACACACACACACAAAATATAATGGGTGTAATTAGTTTTTCGTTTTTATAGCAGGCTCCTATTTAGTGTTTTCTTCACTTGTGAAAATGAATAAGATATTCGTGATGTCTTTTAAAGTGAGCAAGTTATTTAGGACCATTTATCAGAACACATCTATGTTTCAAAATATTTTTAAGTAAAATAAATTATCCTCTGCATTTTTGTTCTTCAATGTGTGTGAGATCATGATTTTATGGACCCATGAAATTCAATTGTGAACTCTACAAGGCTTCTATGTCATATAATAAAAGTGCCCTGGACAAGTTTTGAAAGTTTGCGTGTCTCTAGATTGATAACCTAAGTATATTCCTGTGAATGAGCTTTGCTCCCTCAAATAGACCGCATGCTGAACTCATTTTTAAAGTTAATTATGGTAGACTTAAATACAAAGGTCACTCCTTGTCAGTTCCCAACCTTATTCAATGCTATGGGCATAAGGGCACCAGATATATCCCTTAACTACTGGCACAAATAATAACTTTTGTGTCCACTTTAACCTAGTTCCTATTCCAGGATTTTAGACACTTTACTGCACATCTGAGCCCTTAGAACTGATTATTCCTGGGCATATCAGTGAGAGGCTTCCAGGGAACCCCTTAGGAATTTCAAATCATAAAGTCTAAGACAATCTTTCCACAACCTGTCCCCAAAACACTTACATATTTTGCAAATTGCTCAGATTATTTCATTTTGTTTTACTGCTCAAGGACAAAATCAAATTTCAGACAGAATTTTGCAAAGCATATCATGTTGAGGCTTAGTTATTTAGAGATGGTTAGCTCACAGTTTTGTGAATCTTCTATTTATTTATTCACTCCATTTATTTGTGTATTCAGTGATATCCTCTTTACCAGTAATTTGGGCATCTCACTATGCTAAATTCCCTCAGATATAATAATGCAAGAGACAGGGAATTTGAAGTAACTACTTGATCATAATCTTAACTAGAAACCCAGACACTGTGTCTGTCAATATGGGATTGATTCAGAGTAAACACCTGTGCACTTCGTGACAAAAGCTTGAGGAGGCTCAAAGGAGGCAGCTAAGAATAAGGAACCATAAAGAAAGAACACCGAGAGTAATATCTAGAGGACTGTGCTTTGTATTTTTTAGGGTTTAACTTGCTTCTTTAAAATATCACATTTGCTAATGTTCTATGACCCATTCCAAAAATCTTAAGCCAGCACTTGTAGCAAAATTGTATTAACATCACTTATGATAAGCCCAAATCACTTCTATCCTACATTCATAAAAGCCATGATCTGTTTAGGCAACAGCTTCTGAGATGATGCTTATGAAATAATTGATACTTTCTTCTACAATTTGAATCTAGTTTGTAAGATACACATGTGAGTGTGCTTCTTTGATTGCCTGTGTTTAAGTGGAGGCACAAAGGTAGTCAGTAAAGGAATGATATAGAATTAGCATTGAAATAAGACACATGAGGCACTAGCCTGGGTTCAGAGGTATAAAGGAATACCAAAAAAAAAAAAAAAAAACCTCAGTAATTAAGGCAATGCTAACTTTAAAGCAGTGATTCAAAAAAATAAAAACTAATGTCAGCCCCCATACAGAATGTAAAATTTCACCTAAAGTTAGTATTGTTGTTATTGATTTTCCTCTTATATCAGGATTCCATGTGATTTGAAATACTACTGACCTAGAGCAGGAAGCACATGCACTCTACTAGAACCGTGAAAGTGTAGCTTGAAATTATGGAGCTACAGCATTAGGATTTTTCTCACTTCTCAGATTTTTTAAAAGACGTTTCTATTTGGTCTTCTGGTAATATTGAAATATAGATAAATTATTGGACCAGTTTTACTGTTAGACCTTAAGTTTGAGTATGTTTGAAGAAATATTTTAGGAGGTCTTACTGCAGCCAAGCAAATGCATGTCAGTCAACAAGTGAGCAAGCTGCAGAATGAGGTGCTGACCCCCCTCTTCTGACTTCCAGCCTTGTTCTTCTGTGAAGTCACATGCTGTTGGGAGTATGAGCTCAAAATGTAGTAGTAGGTAATTTATCACTTAGAACTTTTATCTCTGCAGTTTGTTAGGAAAGGTCTATGGACATCAAATTTAACATTGCAACACAAAATGGATATACTGATATACTGCATGGGACTACACAAGTGAAACCAGACATATTAATTCTTATTTATGATAATATAGATGTATGCTAGTTATCATGCATTTATTTAAATGGATTAGCCATCATAAATTTAAATACCACTAGAAAATGACACCTTTCGGAGATTTGCAAATTTAATGTAGTCATGTATTAATTGGCTGGATCATATCTTGAACAAATAGGGTGAGAATTTATTCTTTCTGGTGCTATGGCTTGACAAAGAAGTCCCTTAGGAAGTGGTTTAGATTTTCTTGATAAAGTCAGAGGTATAAAGGAATATTTCTTGGGATGCTTAGATAAGATCTTAGGAGTAGAAAGCTACTTTTATAGGCAACCAAAATTATCTTTTATTTATTTGTATGTTGCTAACCAATCAGATTTCAAATTATACAAATGCTAGCCAACTTATAGATAAATACATTTATTTACAGTAAATGGACTGTTTTTGAAAGAGTTGTGGTTTTATCCATACTCTAGCTTCAGCAAAACTGTGACAAGCCATGCGCATCAAGGGCTGTGGCGTGTCATCCAGTGCTCTTCACCCATTCTGGCCCCCCCAGTCGGGTATTCCACTTTTTATTTCACTGGGAAATAGAGGCACTTTTTGCATATAATAAGTTATTTTCTTATCAGTCTATGACAAACTGTAGTCTCACACCCTCACTTTCTGTGATCATGCCTGCCTGAAAGAGTCATTTTTGTGTGACCAGCTTTAGGCTGTCCTCTTTCATGTATTTGTGAGGCTGCCTGAGGCAATTTGCCTGCACACCTGCTGCACCTTCCTTCACACCTCCCGGTGACCTGAGATGAGAGAGTGATGTACGAAGCAGAGGCGGTGAGGATGTTTGAAACCCTAGCCAGGCTTTACTCGATTTCTGTCATTTTTTATTTTATTTTACTGTGGCAGTTTCATGGTTATATCAGAGCCCTCAGATATCACTTAGGGGTAGCTAATAAAATGCTTGACAGATCGGATTGTTTTCTGTTTCTTTCTATTGAACTTTTTGGCAATTGGGCTTGATGGGTTAAGACTCAAGGGAGGTATCTTATTTCCCATTTCAGTTTAAACTAGATTCTGAGCTAAGGACAGGTAGCTTTTTAGTGCACCCTGCCATCTGCAAAATGCATAGCATGAAGTCCTGCTTTCTGTTGTGGCCTGTTTCTTGTTTGCTCGTGGGACACATTTGCCTATTTGCCTGCCTGGTACTGTCAGCATGTGTATGGTATTTTACTGCAAGTTGAAACACAGGGCCTATTATTCAGAATAGGACTGTAGCACACTTTCACTTTTATGAAGGATCCATCCTGTGGCTATGGACTTGGGTGTGAGACTATTATACATTGACCATGCAGTGATCATGATGAAATATGAGGGGATGCACTCTGAGTCTTCTAATTATGATTTTGAAATGGGGATCTAAAATAGACTTTTTTTTTATTTTATTGAAGTACAAATATCAATGAGACAGTTTTAAGATACTTTAACAGGACAGATTCGATAAATTAATACATTGCACACTGTTTTCATAATGTTTTGGTATCATACAAGGTGCACACATGATATTATACTTACAGATATTATTATAGCAGATGTCTGTAATCAGTAAATTAAGAGTTTAGCTGTTTATGTATCTTATTTTTTATACCTGAATTATATCAAAGATTCAATAATTAATACTTTCTACCTTGTTATTTTCTTAGTGGTTCTCCATAGTACTAGAAGCTGACATAATATCCTGTCCAACCACAATTAGTGCAAATCCTGCCTCTCATAGAATTACCTAGAAGCATGGCATACCTATCCCAACTGTACTGTCCATACACACACATCGCCTTTCAAGGTCAGTGACGACTCAGGACATAGGAGAACCTGTACTGCAAAATCATGAAACTCACTTGAGCCCCAAATTTTCTGAACAAGGAGATTATGGAGCCACAGAGGAAAGAGATCAAAGTTCTATAGTGTGCCTGGAGAGAGTCACATGGAGAGAAAACTTTCTCTCAGGCTCTTACACAGAGCAAACTGGTCAAGCATTGGCCGTGACTCATCCACATGGATGACACAGACAAAGGATCTATAGAATAAGGTACAGGACTACATCAGAAACAAAAACTACATGTTTTGGTATATAGGTCTTGCTCTATCTAGGTCTTAACCATCCAGGAGAAAAGTATAAAAATGAGGTATACACCCCAGGGCCATAATAATAAGTTGAGCTGTAAATGCCTAGGTCGACAACTTCTTCAGATAACTCACTATTGTTGTGAATGCTGCACTGTGTTGGATTGTGTCGCTGAGTTCAGCCACCTAAATTGGTTGAATGACAATGGAGTGCCCATCTTTGACAGGTGCAGACAAAGGAAGGGGTATAGAAAGGAAAAATCTAGCAATAGATTTGAAGCCTTGATTTGAATGTAAAAGAAAAATGATGATCCTAAATAAAGATTAAAGTTCTGCCAAAAGCAAAAGGACTCATGAAAACATTTTAAAGAGGACCAGCCAGCTAGCTCAGAGGATTAAAGCTCCTGCTTAGGCAGGTGCAGAGATGAGTTTGATCCCTGCTGTGCCTTGCCACCCCACTCCCAGGGCACGTTGAGAGAAAGATTGAGACTGGGTGTGGTGGCGCTCACCTGTAATCTCAGTGCTTGGGAGGCTGAAAATAGTACAATCAGTATGAGGCTCATCTATGTAATGAGACCATGTAGACCTCTACAATTTAATTAATTAATTAATGTCAAAGGTTGATGAGCAGCTGATACCGAAGACGGATCACAAGTGCAGAGTTGGAGCCAGACTCCGAACAAAGAACAGGAGAGGCATGTGAACAAGGTGTTCAACTCTGGGAGCATCTAGCAGCCCGGGCTACAATGCAGGCATGTTGCCAAGCAGAAAAATGTCATGTGACATCAACCTGCATAACATATAAATAAATGTGCTGTGATGATTAACAGATTTCTTTCCTCCCATTGGGAGAGAGGGCTCCAGCGGATCTCATGCTGTATCCAGCACAACTCTCAACTTCTCAGGGGGATGGACAGTGAGGGCATGGAGAAATGAAAAGCAGGGAAAGCTGAGGACAGGTGGAGCCTTGTTTCTGGCTGAGAGAAGAGGAACTGACCAAAGAGTGTGGAGCATTTATTTATATACCAGGAGATGGATGTCACATTCAACCTCTCGGCCTAGGGACCTGGTTGTGCACTGGAATAGCTGGTTTATGAGGTTCTCTTGGAGCTCTGCATGTGCTAGGGTCCAACTTTGTCTCACTCCTGCATGTGTGAGTGTTCTCTAGCTTCCGCCTCTCCCCACCACCTCAGCTTTTTGTATTCTGATGCTTGTCTTTATTTTCCCATCCTCCCACCATTTTTCTCCTTGGAACATCAAGAGTTGTACTGGATGTGGCAAACAATTAACCACAATTGTTAATTTTACTCAGTACATGTTTTGTACGATAGAAGTAGTTTCTTCCATCCTCTTCCTTCACATGGTGTGTGCTTAGGCCCTGCTTTGGCTTTTTTATTAGTATATGTTTGTGAGATATAATGAATAAATTCATCACATGGCATTCATCCCTCTGCAATATATATTAAAATCTTAATCATTTCTTTTGGCCATTGAAAAAGAGAATTGGTTAAATATTGAGATCCATGCTGGAAACCCCTGTGACCATGAAAAAGAACAGCATTCTTATGTCTGTAATCTTGGCATCACACTTTTGCCCAACCTGGAAATCTAAAAGAGGAGGGGAAAGGTTGAGGAGGGGTAGGAGAAAGAGAGGAAGAAGAGGACAAGATCCCTGATTTCAAAGAGCTTGTATTAAAAGTATGTCTTTGCCTCCCAATCAAAATTTCCATAAAGGTACTTCCAAGAAAGAAACACACACACACACACACACACACACACACACACACACAAAGACAGAGAGGGGAGAGAGAGAGAGAGAGAGAGAGAGAGAGGAGAGAGAAGAGATAAAGAAATACAACTGTTTATAAGTGATAAAGTGTTGCTTCCCCAGGGTAACCCACTCGTATTTTAGGAATTTCTACCCATGCCATAAGGTTTTAAATGACACCTGTTCATAGTTTCAGGTAAACCTACAGGATAGTAATCTAGGTGAGAGTGTTAAAATATCTTTAATGCTTTACTTAAGTCCTCTTTTGGCTTTATCATTAGTGAAAGTATTAGAGTATTATAATATTCTTAATGCTTTATTTATAGGCTTATTCAAAATATGTTTACTTTAATCTATTGTGTTGTTCTACCCTTTACTACTAGATTTTATTTTCTGTACATTTTTGCCTTGCTTGTTTCTTTTAATCTCAATGTTCTGTTTTATTTCTTATCTGTTCGTATTTTTCTGTTTACGTAACATGCTTAAGTGGATAATCACTAGAAAAGTAATGAATGTATTAGGAAAAAACAAATTAATCCAAGTGTAAAACCTCAGATATCTTCCAGAAATTCTGATGTTTTAAATTTATAACAGTGGCTTAGGTCTTTTGGTTTGCTTTCTTTTATACCTTTTATTGCAAAATATGAGTCCTACAGAAAACTGTGTGTGCACACATACAAAGACACAATCCAATAGATTTTTCACTTAATTCCCTTGGATCAAGAAATAGGATCTTATCAGCTTCCCAAAATATTCCTCAAGACCTTTCAATTCCCTATCATTTCCCACCAAAGGAAGACACCACTCTCAATTGTACTGAAATGATTTCTCCCCTAGCATTATATTTGTGCTTCCTACACCACCATCACAAACATTACAGTTGAGTTGTTTTTGTTTTGCAACTCTGTACAACTGGAATCACATGATCTTTCTAGTGCATCTGGCCTTTTTTTCTGGGCATTGTGTTTGTAAAACTTAGCCACCACACTGCACAGTTACAATATGTTCATTGCGCTGCTGGTAAGTGTTCTGGAGTGTCAGTTTCCCATGTGACACATAGTCTATCTCTCATGCACATTTTGTTTATTTCCAGATAGTGACTTTTATGCTGGAAGGAATATACTTTCCAGGAAATATCTCTCTATTTAGTGTCCACATAGGTGCGCAATTACACATTTGCAGTGTCATTGATATTACTGACCTTGTTACCAAAACAGTTTCCTCAATTTATATTCCTATGCAGAAGTTGGGAGATTTGCTATTATTCTATATCCTCAAGCATTTTCAGTCTATTCTAATGTTAGAAATTGTATGTCCACCTATAGTATTATGGTTTAATTCACATTTCTTTGACTAATGAGGGTAATTACCTTTTTGTAAATATTATGGAAATTTGGGTGTCTTATTTGTCTAGTGCTTACTCAGGTCACTTCCCCATGATAGCTGGATGGACTGCTTTTGGGTACTGAGTCTATTGGTCAGTTTGGAAAGAAGAAATTTCAGTTTTGTACTGAATGTTTCTGTACCATAGAATATTCAGTGTTTCAATATTTTAGTACTTGCCACAGCATCAATTAGGATGGTTATAATATTTAATGTCCATTAAATCCTTTTTATTTCATTAAATAATGTTTAATGGTTTTTCATGTGGAAGTCTTGTCCTTGAATTAGTTATGCTGAAATTTTTGTTCACTCTCTTTTTTCTCCTTTTTTCTTTCTCTATCTTACCATACCCTGCCCTTCTTCACTTTTCTCTTCTTTACATCCATTTCTCCTTTTTAACATATTTTGTCAATTGGACCTTCTAAAGAATAACAATTTTCAACTCAGAGATTGTGGCTTGCCAGAGAGGTTGAACGATGTATGCATACATATGTGGCTGCTACACAAGATGTGTGCACTGTTGTCATCCAATGAGTAGAAGCCAGTTATGCTGCTAAGCATCACAATGCATAGCGAGACTCACACAATGAACTTTTGCCACCAAAAGCCAGTAGTGCCAAGACTGGGTGCCCCTTCATAGTGTTGGACAGCAAATAGTAAGAGCAAGCGTCTTTGTGTTTATGTATACCTAAAAACGTTTGCTCACTTTCATCATATATTATATATTATATATATATATATATACATATATATTATATATATATATAGAAAGAGAAAGAGATAAATGCATAGATACACATATATTCATGTTGTGTTTTTCAGTCATTCTATATTCAGTCCTTATTAATTAAAGACAATGTTCTGCTAGTCACACTTCCTGAGTACGTTTATGTGTCAGATAATGCATTCACAAAATTTTCAGAACACAAATTGAGATCTAGGAAAAGATTATCATTCTCCACCTGAATTTACATTGCTTCATCCATGTGGCCCCCTTCCCCAGAGACTGAGATAACTGCAAGCCGAGCATCATCTACAGGTCTTGCTTGCACTGACACGTGGGCTGCAGCTTCCTTGCACCACCTGTATACAGGTACTCATCACAGGTCCTTGCAGCCTTCATCTCTGAAGGCTGTATGAAGCAGTACGATTCACTGGAATTTTTAATTTCTTCTCACAAAACCCAGCAAGGTTTTTCTTCAACTCTGGAAGAATCACTTCCTTCTGCTTCTTGTCATTTCCCATTAAGTTTTTGCTTTCTATCTATTTTATAAAGGTACTGTTTCAAAACGACTTGATTTTATATTTTGTCTTTTTAATTTTTCTAGTTGTCTCAATTTGACGATTATTCCAAATTAGTCTGCCACTAAAGGAAGAAGAATTCTTGTTTAATTTGTATATACATCTTTTTTAATCTTTTGTATTGTTGGGGATTTGCACTGAACAATATCTCCAGAACATTCTTTTTTTTAATTTTAGTCAGCAAAATGGGTCTTTGGAAGTCACTAAGTTGTGGAGGTTAGGTTCCAGCTTGCAATGTTCCTGTCTGCTTTTCAGAGTACTGGGATTACAGTATGGGCTATCATGAATAACTTGTGCATTTATTTTTAAACTATTTTGAGGTAAGACTTTAAGGAAATTGCTATTCAAAAATTCTGAAAAATATTTTTTCTAGGAAATAGTGCGTATTCAACAGTTGATGAAAATTAAAAATACTGATATTGCCAAATATTCTTGTTTTTTTACAAAAATAATTACTTATTTGAATAAATATACTGAACCATTTTCCTTTAATTTCCGTAATAGTAACCAAAGAATGCTCAACTTAAACAGAAGACATAGTCACTGTCTAGGTCACTACCCACATTATCCCTTGGGAAAATAATGATTAACTGAATCTCCCCAAATTGTTTTCTTTGCATGTATAGAGTAAAAATTCATTTTTATCAAGAGAAACGCGGACTATAAGGGCTGACCAGGTAGCTCAGCAGATTAAAGTGCCTGCTTAGGCAGAGCTCAGCAGCTGGAATCTCTGGCCTGCTGTGCTGAACCCCACCCCCCTGCCCCTGGGGTGTGGTGGTACATCCCTATAAACCCAGAACTTGGGAGGCTGAAAACAGGAGGATCTGCATAGGTTCTATTTATATAATGAGATCCTGTGGACCCTGTCCTAATACATTAAAAAAAAAGAAACACAGACTATAAAAATTATGTATCAACCAAAGTGCAAATAAATTCATTATGCATTTTCTGTTGCAAATTCACAGTACAAAAGGTACTGCATTTTAAATATATGGTTTAAAAAACAAGAAATCAATTCAAAATTCATTGACATTTTAATGTAACACAGGAAAGTACATCTGTAATTTCTGAAAAAAACAAGAGTAATTTGTCTAGTGGAGTTGTTAATTTGGTACAAAGTGATATGTTCTTATATTTTGTATCATAAGAGCTATGACCGTAAGAGATAAAAACTAAGATAGCCTAAGGTAATCCACCTCTATTAAACAAGAGTAAAGTTGTGTGATATGGAGTGGGAGAGGTATAGTTTCATAGGGTGCTAACCTGTGCTACCCCACAACTGGCTGGTAAATAAAAGTGATTTTTCATTGGCTGCCAGGGTAATGCTGTTTTCAAACAGCCTTAGTTCCATTTGCGGGTCACATGACTACCTTGCTACTATTTGTCAGTAGAGCTAGAGCTTCATACTTCGGCTGCTCTGTGAACTGGGAAATTTCTGACTCTGTCCCAGTCCTCCACTGACCTGATCAAGGGAACTGCTGAAGGAGGATCCCTGCCCCCCGTCTTCCTATGCTGCGAGAATATTAAGTGCCTTAATATTCACAAATAGAGTAAATTTACTCTCCCTACTTTTTCTGATGTATTAATACAGTTGTGTCTTACTTTTCCCATGATGAGACCAAAATCTACCCGCAAATGAAGGAAGGAAAGGTTTATTATGGATCACAGTTGGTACAGTTTAATCCGCAGTCAGGTGGTAGCATGGAAGACAGGCATGACAGAGAAGAAACAGTTCAATCATGGTGGGAAGAAGAAGAGAGAGACAGAGAGAGAGGAAGGGAGAGAGAGGTATGAAGAATGAGAAAATGGGAGTGACACTTCCAGGCCAATGTAGTGACTCACATCTTCCTGCGAAGCTTCACCTCCCAAAATCACATTTGGGGGCTGGCAACACAGCTTGGTGGACTAAGCACCTGCTTAGGCAAGCACAGTAACCATGGTTCAAACCCTGTATCACAAGCCACACTGGCCCCACCCCCAGACACACTGAGCTGGCCACCAAGTCCAGGCTTGGTGTTGCATGCCTATAATCCCAGCACTGGAGAGGCTGAAAACAGGAGGACCTATGAGTCTGAGCTGCATAATGAGACCCTGTACCAATTACATTAATAAAAAGAATGATCACATTTTGGTTTAATGTATAAACTCATCAGTGCACTAATCTAGTGATGACTATTAAGCCCCCATGAGCCAATCACCTCATTAAAACCCCATCTATGAATACACGTGGCATTGGAAAATCATCTTTATATGAAGCATAACAAGCTTTATTAATTATCATATTGATATCCTTATAACAAAAATGTGTTGATAGATATGCAAAAGCTATACTTAGTATTTTCTCTTTCCTGGGCATCATGTGGCTACCTTGAAAAACTATTCTTGCTTTCAGAAGTAAATTGAGTCAGTCAAATAGTTTATCATGGGGGAAATTTTATAACTTTAGACTTCACAACTAGACTGAGGGGAAAGAATAGGGAATTTTTAACCACATTGGTCTAAGTTTCAAAATAAGTGCTAAACCAACGGGACCAGTGCCAGTCTGAAGAGCTTTCCATTTCGATGGTTAACTTCTCTTTTCTCCTAGTTAGTTTCAGCAACTTCAAAGATGTCTACTCTGATAGCTATTTTTCTTAGAACCATATTTTTAAAACTGAAAGCGATTAGTTTCCCTTTCAGAATACAAAGCATCATTTAAATTGCTTTAAGGAAGAAGAGAAAATTCATTTTGAGATGCTTAGATCCTCTGTCTTAATTCTGAGCACTTACTCTGACAGAATAAAAGTCTGACCATTTTCTCAATTTTCCCTGTGAACCAAACCTCAAACACTGTTGGAATTAATTGAATAACTGCATATTCAGAAGGACCTCTAAGGATAATGAATCAGAAAAAAAGCGATGAGAAAATGGCAATTGAGCCAAGCACCAGTCACTTTAGACGTTTTAGTTGTTTTTGCAATTTGCAGTTTCAATTGCTGAAAAGACTCTTGAATACTTCATTGTCTCACTGATCTAGTAGGAAATGAGAGCTGTGTTAAAAACACACGAAAGAAGGAAATCCCCATCTTATGGTGGCCTGAACACCAGTTTGACTGGATGCTGGCTGTTGTGTTCCCCCTTCTTCTGACTTGCCTTGAGTAACTTTGGTGTGTGTTTAGAAGCCACTGCTAGAAAAATTCCCACAAATCAATAAAATGTTGTCTTGTATAGAGGATGTGTTATACTAAAGGCTTCTTGAAAATATTAGAGAACATACAGAAACTTCCCATTGAAGGAAAGGGAAGCATTGCTTTACACCAATGACTTATTTTCTTATAGCAATTTGGCATAATGTGAAAAATATCAATGACAATGGACATTTAGTGGGTGTATACTCTGTGGATGTTTGCTTTTTATTTTCACCTTCATTAAATTCTCATATTACCATGGGAGAAGTTTGGTTATACAGTTGAAGAAAATGAAGTGTAAATTAGTAAACTCTGTAGTCACTGTAGTACTCTAATAGCAGCGACATTTGAACTCAGGCTTGGCTTTATTATTAAGCATATGCTGCTGCATCCGATATTGGTGGCTGTACACTCACCAGACATAAATGCCTGAACACTGTAATGGATTTGCTGAATAATCCATAAACTATAAGATTTCAGCTGGCTTCAGATACGCTGTAGATATGGGACTGGAGCCAGGCATGGTCTTTAGACTTTGGAGGAGCACTCATGAAATTGTGGGAAGAAAATCTATTGCCCTTTCCAACAGAAACAGGACTTGGTGGTAGAACTGAATGTTATTTATACTCAAAAGATCATTGGACAGGGAAAACAGAATATGGATACAAATTAAGGTGGCTTACTCCTTGCTAACTTGAAATAGTTTGAGCTTCCAGCATACAGTTGTGTAATTGTTGTACATTTTATTTGACACTATTACTCACAAGGTCTGCCAATTAATTTCAAAACTTAAATTAGTATATTAACTTACATTGTGAAAGTGACCTAAAATATCATTTTCTTTCCTTTGGATTTTTGCTCATGCCTGATTCATAGAATCAATAATATGCAGGGAGAGTTTTGTGAGAGTTTTTCTTTTAAATGAATTTCCAGAGCTTCAATGATTCAAGAAAATCTCATTAAGATATGTTTTAAAAATTAAACTGAACTCAACAAAACATATTTCTGAATGCTCATTTGAAAACAATGTGAAAGAGAAGGTTAAAGTTATGTATATTTTATTGTTTTTAAAATATTTATATGAATCAAAATTCAGTGAGTTGAAATATTTTATTCAGAAGCTTCTCAGTAAATAAAGCACAGACATGGAAGATTCATTTCTATGTAGTTAAATGGAATTTATTGACTCCCTTTCAGTACCAATGTGGGGCTTAGAATGATTTAATGATGGACATGATAATTTATATAACATATTTATTTTCATCACTTTCCTTTTGGAAATCTCTTAGGGTTACTGCTATATGAAACATTTTATTAGCCCTAATTGTATCTTATTAGTCAAAAGCTAAAGCAGAGCTTATTTTTTCCCCCTTCGTTTATTTTGCATTATGGGGGAAACAATATCTTTGACATGTAATTCTAATATAATATTATTGCATCTTTATAAAGAAGTAAAAGTTGGCCTTATCCAGATAAACATAGACTGTAAGTAAAAAAAGGACTGTAGATTATTTTTTAAATTATTAAAGTATTTTTTATCAAAACCTAATTTACATGTAAAAGAATAATTGTTGTCTTAACAGCAAACTAATAGTAAATCCCAGGTATTAAATAAACTTAACTGAATGGTTATATTTTGTTTTACTTTTAGCTGGAAAGAGTTTTTGAACCATATTACTTCATTTTGTTTTTCCCCCCATTTTTGTATTTTTTAGGGAAGGGCCTACAGGGTGTTCAGGGTCTCGCGAGATTGGACTCGTAATGATCCATCTGTTTACAGCCTCTCAAGAGCTGGGATTACAGGCACTTGACCGCCATGTCCAGTCTCAATGTCCATCTCAGTGAGCCCCAAGGGGCGGGGCTGGCTGGCATGGTAGGCATGGGGATCGAATCCTGGCCCCTGAGCATGCTTGCGGGTGTTTTGATCAGCTGAGCTATTTGGCTGGACTTTATTACTTCATTGTCTTACATGTTCTATTATTTATCATGGAGACAAAATATCTAACAGAAATGGTTTAGAAGGAAGTCAGCTTTGTTTCAGTTTCAGAGATTTCAGTCTATGGCAGGCTGAAGGTACTTTGCACCCTGCGGAGCGGCAGACCCTCAGGGAAGAGAAAACAGGGAAAAGCAATGCAGCTTGCTTAGTGAAGGCGGGAAGCAAAGTCTGGAAGGTCCGGATGCCCAACGTCCGCAACGTTAGCTTCCCTTCAAAGGCCCTCCTCCTAAAGCTTCTGCAACACCCCAGTAGCAGCATAATTTCATCACCAAGCCCTTAACAAATTGGGCCTTAGGAGAGATCTAAAAACCAAACCATAATTCTTTTCCCTTTATGCGATTATTATTAGTTCATGCTAAAGAGCCAGAGTGTTGGGTTTCACTGTGCCTCCTTCAGACACTCAGAGAAGATACTTCGAAACTGTGTAAAAACTCCTTCTCTTACCCATCCCTTCCTGTTTCTCCACCTCCTTAGTATCTAATGTTCTACCTTCTATTTTCATGTCACCTATTTGTTATATAATTGCAAATAAATACATAATATTTGTATTCTGAGTCTAGCTTATTGCCTTTTACATCCTGCTAAGTACTTAATTTTGATGATTGAAATATTCCTAATTGTAGTTGAATAATAATGCTCTGAGGGGGGTGTGTGTGTGTGCATGAATGTGTGCGTGTGTGTGTGTGTGTGTGTGTGTTTGTATATATATATATTGGGTTGAATATATTCAACCCTTGATGTGCACCTACGTTGATTCTATAACTTGATTATGGGCACTGGGATAGCAGAACCTTTTGGTACTTCTGTGTTTAACTTTTGAGGAAACTCCATACTGATTCCTGTAGTGGCTTCTTATTTTGGTACAGGGTCTCACCAGGCAACTCAGCTTCATAGTGATCCTCTTGTTTTCAGCCTCCCCAGCCCTGGGGAGAGAAGACACGCACCACCATGCCCAGTCTCTGGCCTGCATGGTGCTTGGGGGTGGGGCCAGTACAACATGTGGTGCTGGGATCAAACCCTGGCCCTGAACTTACCTAAGCAGGCACTGAGTCCATGGAGCTATCTCACCAGCCCTAATGATTCTTTTCTCTTTATTATTTGTATGTTCTTGACCAACCATAATAGTGTCTGTTTTGGTTGTACACTTATAAAGTTACAATATGTCTATTGCTTAAAATCTCAGAAATACATAAAGCTTTCATGGTTCCTAAATTTCAAACAGAACTTTGTGGTGTATCTTCTTTTGAAATTTTAAACTGTGGATACAGAGACAGATTATACATTTTTGATTAAGGAAGGAAGGGCAGGTCAAATAGCCCTCTGGGAAGTGGTATGTTATGACCCTTTGTTCAAAGCTTGTGGATAATATACCTATGTTTAAATAAACAACCCCCTGCTAAAAAGTAGTCACCCATTGTACCATTCCATAGCATTTTTATTGAATCATGATAGTGCTTTATTTCTAAATTAAACCAAATTTTAATGATCCATCTCCTTTATGTCTTAATATCTTAAAAGGTAATGCCATGTGCAAATTATTTTAAAAGAGTTCAGTATTGTTTCTGTATCCAGTTTTTAACATTTAGAAGAAAAGTGACAGCCTGCCAAACTGCATAATGCACTCTCCAAAGTATCAGAAATGGCAAGTGCTAACAGAAATCACACTTTTGAAAAATCCTGTTCATAAAGCAAACTCACAAGGTGTTTCTCTTTCACCTCAACTTTAGTATATTTTAAAATTGTATATGACATTCAAGAAAATCATTTTTTATCCTATTATTTTAAAAAAAGAAACTAGATTGCTATATGGGATGCATACCAAACCTGTGGACCCACAAGAGGACCCACTAAATATATTCTTTACCAATTGCAGGAGTGGATTATTGACATGCAGGTCAGCTACACTATACTGAATTATTTCCACATAGAATAGCTCAGGATTTCAAATCACTTTAAAAAGACCAGGCCAAGACTATAGATTTCTGTGTATTCTCAGTCCTTGATTACATATATGGTTGGATTCACAAATTTATTTTAAAAAAGCCAGTTCATCTACTAGGAATTAGATGGAATACAGATGAACAAATTATAACCACTTGGTGAAAGAAATATGTCCAAATGCAATTATTGTTTTGAATTTGGAAAGCAAGACTCACTGTTATCCATGGTGATTTGTGAACGTTTGTATTCTCAGCTTCGGGTACTAAGCTTCTGTTTGAAATGAGCTCTTCAAGAAGACTAGAATTTTGATGTTTTTCTTATTTTTTAAAAACAACTTAATATCTATTATGTGACCAGTGATTTGGAGAAAACAGCATTTCAGAAGAAAGAGAAAACTAACCGTAATCATGTATTATTGAGCAAATTAGCCAATGAGTAATTTATTGCAGTTCTCACAGAGAAAACTAGTTTACTGGTTGTAAATAAGTGTTGATTTCTGAGATATAGGAAAGAAGTATAGACCATTCCTTTCAATAAATGGATTAACATAACCATAAAAAGACACAAAATTATAGTCTGAAAAACATAAGCACTGCTGTACTGTCACACTTTAGCTAACATTTAAGTTACAGAAGAGTTTACATATGTTTTATATATAAAATACGCCATTTTTGTTGATAATCTATATCCAGCTTCTACTTTATTAGGCATATTTAGGGTTTTAGCCTTAAGAAAAAAAACCAACTTGAAATTGAAACAAATCATTTTCTATTTGATTAGGTAGCATTATGGGGTATTTTAGTAGCCAGAGGAAAACTTTTATTAGAGAAAAATGTTTTCATCACTACCCCGTGACAATATTTTATTACTAATATTGTTTTTTTAGCATTAATCTCAGGAATATATGCTGTCAAGAGGCTATAGAAAGAAAAAAGCAAAGATAAACTCTTATTCCAGAAAGAAAACCAATTCACTAATCACACAACAAAAGAGGGCATCACACAGCATTGGTCAGTGTTGTCAGCGGACTGATTCCACAGTAGGAATCTCAAATGAGCCGCATTTGCAACTCGTAGAATCTTCTGTGCACTAGACGGATGCTTTTGTTATTACTTTCACAAACTTTCTTCTGTCTTAATTAGGGTGTGTTGTCCATTCCATCTCAACCATTTAATACTGGCCCACATAATCATGAAACTACCGCTAAGTTTCAGACCAGGAATTATTAAAAATGATTGCAACAAAGAGGTTGAGTTATATCCTGCTCAATATTGTGTACTTCTAATTTGTTCTTTGCAACAGTTAATCTGATTTCAATTTCAAGTTATAATTTCTCACCTTTTCTTGACTTACACAGATAACCTTTTAAAAACAGGAGACATTTATCTCACCCATTTCCCTAATTCCTTTGTCTAGACCAAAAGGGCAGATCTCCCATATTAAGTTAGTTTTGAAAAAGTAAAATAAATATATCTTTTCTTGTGAGCAAAATATTTTAGTTTTCCAACCAGCCTATGAAATGAACTTTAAAGTAATCACATTCACATTGAACCATTTTTGGATGGAAATTTGCAATCAATGATAATGCAATAAAATATAAATATAAATTCTTCAAATGTCAAAAAGGAAGCCTCCGATCTAAGCTTCATAATACTGAACATTAACTTTTTCAATCCAAAGCATCCATCTTCTATTAAAATTTTCTTATATGACATAGTTTAATTCAATTTACAACCAAGAGTTACTTTGCCTGGATTACATTAGTCAACAATTGCTTGTACAATAGCATCCCTAAAACTTACATGCACTTTATAAAATTGCTAATATTCAGTGAACTGTGATTTAAAAATATATCGGTTCCATATGTTCAAACTAAAACTATACCTTTTAAGCTTTTTTTGAGAATTAGAATAGAGTAGTAGAGAAAGGAGATTCCAAGTCAAGACCTTTTGTCACTTGTTTTCTATCTTTTATTAATCCATACACAAAAAATACACACAGGAACATACACACACACACACACACACACACACACACACACAGAGAGAGAGAGAGAGGGAGAAAGAGAGACAGACAGACCGACAGGCAGACAGACAGGCAGATAGGAGATGGAGATGGAGACAGAGACAGAGACACACTTGTTGCCAATCTCCTTCTTGTGGATATTTGGGAACTTTGATCGACCAGTTAATATTAGCTTTAAACATTCATGGCTTCTTATCTGTTGCTTACATTAGAAAGAGCTCTTAGAGAATAAAAGCAGCTTGGGCTTGAAAGAACTTAAAAAGTGAATTCAAGATACCCAAATTCAAGCACGTTTTTGGTTAAAGAATTTCCTTGCTTCAGGGCTAAGACATTCTCCATAGCAGCCAGATCAGAAATACTCAGGGCTTTGTAGGCCACTTAGTCTCCTTTGCTTTTCCTCTATTTTCACACTTTTCAGGCAAATATAGCATAGGAATTATAAAAGCAAATGCATAGGGCTTTATTACCAGCAAAAGGTTATTTATGGTCAGTGAAATTTGGATTTCATGTAATTGTGACAGGATTAAAATTTTCGTATCTTAGATTTTCCCTAATGATTTGTTGATTTAAAAATGCTTCCTAACTCATGAGCTACACAAGCAGGTAGCAAGTTGGTCCACCAGTCATGGTATCCAAACTGCATTTGACATTTCTGACACTGGTCATCCAACATCTTCATAAACACCTTGGTTAATTGGAAGATCATTACTATATGAATTAATATATCCCAAATGCTCCATCTGAATTTGTTAAACATAGTATGACCATACTTTTTAGCCAGTCTTTAGTCAAGTGAAAAGAAAAAAATCTCAACAATAATGTGCAAAATTAGGCTGGGGAAATAGTGTGGCAGTATAAGTATCTTCCTGGAAATTTCAGGTCCAGTCTTTGGTACCAAATGCTGTGCCTGCCCTTGGTGCCCAGCTAGCCACTGAAACTGGGTGCATGCCTATAATCCCAGCACTCGGGAGATTGAGACAGAAGGATCACTGTGAGTCCAAGCTGCATAGTGAGATCCTGTACCAAATAAATAAATAAATAAATAAATAAATAAATAAATAAATAAATAAATAAATAAATTTATTCTGTATTTTAGGGAAGGGTCTAAAGGGTGCTCAAGCTCTTACTACTAGATCAGACTCATATTGATTCTCCTGTTTACAACCTCACAAGAGATGGGATTACAGGCAGATGCTACCAACTCCAGTCTTAACTGCCATCTCAGCATGTCCTGAGGACGGACCCGGCAGGCAGGGCTGGAGATCCAATCCCTTGCCCTTGTGCCTGCTTGCAGGTGCTTTAGTCTGCTGAGCTATTTGGCCTTCCCTAGATTTTTTTAAAAATAAAAAATTACTTTTGTTTTCTCTGAAATTACTGCCTATTTTCAGTATATTTTTAGATTACTTCTATTGTAACGTATATATATGAACATCACTTTTACCACAAACTTATGCATCATATGTATATTTTCCTTACATGCATAATATTGTAACAAAAATTTTAAATACAACACAATAATGATTCAGTTATTATTTCATACATTTCTTGGCTTCTTTATTTTATTTTACTTTGTAGTTTTAATTCACAGACAGAGGTTCTCACTATACAGATCTGAGTTGGCTTCCAACAAATTTGGACCTTGGGGTGACTTTTTTGTTTTTTTCATTATATTGATCTCCTTTATTACTATTGTTGCATTTTGAATGTTTATGCATATTCTCTTGAGCTTTGCATAAGTTATATTGTTAATTTTGAGTGCATGGTCATTATAATTGTCACTTTATTTGGTAGCATACTAAGATTCCTGTATTAATTGAGATCATATGCATTAAGCCCTTTATGTGTGGCAAGCAACGTGCTAAGCACTGTAAGTCTCTTACTGACTTCTCACAACAATTGTATGAAATAAATGTCAGCTTCCCTTTTTGTAGAAAGAGAACCATGACTAGTATTAACAGTATCCATATTAGGACTTAGATATATCTAAAACCAAATCCCATGTTGAGGCATTTTATTACAAATTAGAGAGCCAGCACAAATTAGAGAAACACATGATAAAATGATATTTCTTTCTTTTCTCTTCTTTTGTTGTGTTATGTGAAATCCTTCTTACCATTTAAAACTCATTTTATTGCCAAATCAGGGATCTATACATGTCTACTGTATATGTTTATAGCAAGTCAAGACCTGTACTTAGATACTTTCTACTATACAAATACATTCTCCTATAAGTCCAGTAAATCCAATGTTTCAGTCTTGTCTTTGATTCATTGTCACTGCTCTTTTTAGATACCTATCTTCCTTCCTCCTGATCTCTTGTTCTGATGGGAGGATGTTCATATGCTTAGGTTTCTTGGGGATGTGTCCTGACCTAGCTCTACACTACAGGGCTTGCCACTTAGCAAAATTCCTTCTTCCCGTTTCAAGAATATGTAGCAAGCTTAGAAAGAAATGATGTATGATAGCTCCTTTTGCAGAATTTGAAGTCCTAGCAGAAGAAGGCAGTGTAAATATTAAGTGACAGATTAATTCTTATTACATGCTGGAAGAATAACAGTTCAGTCATTAATTGATTTGGGCAGCTATGTTTGAGTTCTAATACTGTCAGTGTGCCCAATGAAGACTTTCCCATGCCCATCATCATTACAGATTGATCTGTTTCTTCTTCCTTGTTTCAACCACAAGTGGTCACCATTATGTGATTGTAGAATTTTCAGTAATCTTTCATGAAGTTACACAGTAGAGTTATAGTGCTATTGCTAGATAATGATTTCATCACTTTTGTCCTGTGGAAAGTTTCATCCTCAATGTTCTGTACCCTTTTTAAGCTAATATAGGATAGTGTGACTGTGAGTATAACAAGTTACAAACTGTACCTAGATAATGTGGAGTTTGAATTAAGTTGATAAAAATGAGAACTGCTAGTAATTGAATATTGCTCTAAATAGTGGCATTGCACACAATTTTACTAGCCTGAAATAATTTTGGGTGAATTTGAATTTTGTCAGAAATTTTAATCAAGGAAATACATATATGCATATATATGTATATAGTCTCTAGATATATTTCAGAATGAACACTTTTCTTCAAATCCTAAAAATCTCTATGTTTAAACTTCAACAAATTAAAGGTTGACGAGATAGCTCACAGGATGAAGCACCTGTTTAAGCAAGTGCAGGAACCTGGGTTTGATCCCTGGCACTGCAGGCTGTGCAAGTCCTGCCCCTATATGTGACTGAGCGGGCCACAGAGATTGAGAGTGGTGCTGACCGCCTGTAATCCCAGCACTGGGGAGCCTAAAAACAAGAGGATCACTATTAGTCCAAGCTGCATAATGAGATCCTGTACCAAATACATTAAAATGAATGAATAAACAAAAATATAGAGGTAAATAAACTTCAACAAATTAAAGTTGTATATGGAGCTAGCTCCTATATCTGAGATACCCCAAACTTAGGATTTTTCTTTGCACACCTGAGGCCATGTGTGGTGGCTCTGCAACTGTCATTGTGACACAAATGAATATATTGAATTACACCAGAAACACTATTGGTGATTCTTAGATTGTCATGAGAAAAAGAGAAAGAAGGAAAGTTGAGAGGCTCATGAATAGTCAATGAAGGTAAAAAAAGAAAAAAAAAGACTGGCCTAAAGGCTAAGCTCTAGCACAAACAGCACCATGCACAGAAAATACAAATGAAGAAGACTATCAAGATGCATGAAAAGAGAAACGCCAAACCAAAGAATGATGAAAAGACCCCAAAAGGAGCAGTACCTGCCTACCTGCTGGACAGAGAAGACAGTCTCCTGCAAAAGTACTTTGCAACATGATTAAGCAAAAATGAAAAGAAACTGTGGGAAAATGGGAAATTCCTCTGCCCAAAGCTCATGCCTAAGGAGAAAGGGAAGTATTCAAAGTTATTTGAACTGGAAAGAGAAAAAAGAAGGCAGGGAAGAGGGTAGTTACTAAAGTCTGCACTGCTAGAGGAGGCTTTATAAGAAAACCACTTAAATATGATAGATTCATTAGGCCAGTGGGCTTACATTTTAAGAAGACCCATGTAACATGTCCTGAACTGAAAGCCACCTTTTGCCTGCCAATATTTGGTGTGAAAAAGAATCCTTCATCACCACTGTATACAACTTTGGGTGTTATTACCAAAGGAACAGTGATTGAGGTGAACGTGAGTGAGTTGGGCCTTGAGACACAAGGAGGCTAAGTTATTTGGGCTAAATATGCCAGGTGACCAACAATCCTGAAAATGATAGATGCATCAGTGCAGTCTTACTGGTTTGGCAGATGCTTCATACAATGACTTCTTATACTAATTGATCTACAGATCAGTTAGGAAAACCACAACTTGAATATTGCTGAACAACTCTCATGACTACATTTATCAAGAAAACTATTTATTAAATTGTAAAAATATTAACATACCTCAGTTAAAAAAATTGGTGTTATGTAAATAGTTTTAATATTTCTATAGTTACAGTAAAAATATATCAGAGCTCTTAATATTGTGTTAGTCATAAATATATATATATATTTATTTATTATTTATATATAGCATAGAAATAGTCTTTGAATAATATTCTCTCCATTTCCTTCAAAAAAGCACGGTACAAAATATTCATAGAATTTAAATATGTTTTACGTTTAAGATACAATCTTAATGTGCTAATTTTCACTGGGATAGACTTTCTTTAAGAAATACAGCAAGCAATTTGGAATTGTATAAGAGTATTCAGCTGAATAAAATGCTATAGCTTCATTCTTTTAATTCATGTGAAAGTCAACTCTTCATCAGTAGCTGGATGTACACTACTCACATGGTTACATAATATTGTTTAACTATATTCTGCTGAATAAAATCTTTGAAATTTACAAGAAAGTCAGAGAAAAATTGCTCAGCTATGAGCACTGTAATCATTATAAATAATGAATATTGCAGTGCTATTATAGTATAAAGTCACAAGCCAGAATGTATCTTGCTGCTAAATTATTTAAAATGCTGCCTGCTAATTATATACTTGTTTTAAGTCTACATCTGTACATGTGAAAGCTAGAATCACAGTTTTTAATCAGTAGCAATTTTTCTTTCATAGCTGGATGAGGGAGAGAATGTTCATAATATAAAATACATCTCATCATTAAAATGTTAAAAGATGAACCATATTTAAATTAATAGATGTTTGTTTGGAGCAAGTATTACTCCAGGGCAAAGATTACTAAGGAAGTTTTAAAATTAGATTGAAGAAATACTATGATGATTAATGGAATTTTTATTCTGCTATATTCTGTGGCAAAAATTAAGAGAAGAAATATATTTCATCTGTAAGAAAACAAAATATGAGTTACATATTTAACACCTCATTAACTATGTAGATTATTGTGAAATCTGGTGAGAAAGTTAAGGCTAGTCATGCCTTAAAGCCCTCAATCCACACAAGTTTATTCATTCTTTATATGATAAAACTATAAAAAATTAGAAAAGAACCAAAAAAAAGAGCCAGAGTTAGTTAGGCATGAAAAATGGGACACTAGAAAAAAAATCGTATTATTGGGTTAAATTTGTCCCAAAGTAAATCAGATATATTTTCAACCTAAATCAAGTGCAACATATTATTTGTATGTTAAATAATGTGAGCTGCTTATAGGAGCAAAAATTACACTAATAATATAGCCAATGGCAAGTGAAGTGATGAGTTACCCCTGTGAGTTTTTTATTTTGCATTTTTTAAATTCATTTTATTAGTATGCATTTGCGACATAATTTATATAACGTTATGCAGTGTAGGTACAAATACATCACGCCTTCATCCTTATCTTCCTGTTCCCACCACCTCACTCCTAATTCCCGCCTTAATGGAACCTCTTCGCTTCTCCACAGTAGTTGACTGATTCTGACTTCTCAAAACACATAGACAAAGTTTTACTGTTATTCTGGACTCAAAGATTTTTTTTTTTAACTTTTTCTTAATGTGTTTATTTTATTTATTTATTTTTATTTATTTATTTTTTAATTTATTTTTTTATATTATTGAAGTACAAATATCAAACAGACAGTTCCAAGATACCTTAACAAGACAGATTCGATAAATTAATACATTGCAAGCTGTTTTCATAATGTTTTGGTATTGTACAAGGTGCATACATGATATTATATTTACCGATATTATTTTAGCAGATGTCTCATCAGTTAATTAAGAGTGTAGCTGCTTACTTATCTTATTTTTTATACATGAATTATATCAAAAATTCAATAATTATTTACCTAGTGGATGACCATAGTACTAGAAGCCGACATAATATCCTGTCCAACCACCATTAGTGCTCTCATAGAATTATGTAGGAGCACAGCGTTATCTATCCCAACTGTACTGTTCATACACAGACATCATGATTTTTCTTTCTATACCCCTTCCTTTGTCTACACCTGTCAAAGGTGGGCACTCCATTGTCATTCAACTAACTTAGGTACTTGAACTCGACACCACAATCCAACACAATCCAGCATTCCACAACCATAGTGAGTTATTCAAAGAAGTTGTCGACCATAGCCATTTACAGCTCAGCTTAATATTATGGCCCCACAATGTATACTTCATTTTTATACTTTTCTGCTGGATGGTTAAGACCTACATAGATCAAGACTTATATACCAACACATGAACTTTATATTTCTTATGTGGTCAGTGAAGTCCTCTCAGGGTCTATCTGTAGTCCTGTACATTATTCTGTAGATCCTTTGTCTGTGTCATCCATGTGGATGAGTCATGGCCAATGCTTGACCAGTTTGCTCTCTGTGAGAGCTTGAGAGAAAGTTTTCTCTCTATGTGACTCTCCCCAGGCACACTATAGAACTTTGATCTCTTTCCTCTGTGGCTCCATAATCGCCTTGTTCAGAAAATTTGGAGCTCACCTGAGTTTGATGATGTTGCAGTACAGGTTCTCCTATGTCCTGAGTCTTCGCTGACCTTGAAAGGCTAGGGCCAAAATGTTGGCTGGCCTTGTGGCTCTTCTATTTCTCCAGCTCTGACTTGTGAACTTAGGTTGTTAACCATCCAGAAGAAAAGCTGATTAGTATCCTACAGCATATGCCATTCACTTTGCCTTATCTGACTCAATTGATTTTACTTGTTGTATGTTTCCTTTTGTATTTGTGCATTTCGCTTGTTATAATAGGGAGACTATATGATATTTACAAATGTGTGTCTGGTTTATTTCACTTATGAGTACATGTTCAAGTGGCATCCACTTCAGTATAAATGTTTCAAACTTATCATTCTTAATAGCTGAGTAATACTCCATTATATAAAAACACCACATCTTTTCCAACCATTCCTCATGTGATGGATATCTTGATTGTTTCCAAGATTTTGCTATCACACATTGTGCTGCTGTAAACATAGGTACACATATATCTCTATGATACAATGTATCCAGATCCTTCGGGAAAATTCCCAGTAGGGGGATAGCAGGCTTGAATGGGATTTCTAGTCCTACTGTTTTGAGGAGTCTTCGCACTGACCTCCACAATGGTTGCACCAGTCTACATTCCCACCAGCAGTGGAGAAGTGTTCCCTTTTCCCTACAACCTCTCCAACATTTATTGTTGGTTGATTTCCTTATGTTAGCCATCCTTTCTTGAGTGAGATGGTATCTCAGTGTTGTTTTTATTTGCATTTCACGAATGACTAGCGATGTGGAGCATTTTTTCATATATTTATTTACTTCTTTAATTTCGTCCTCTGAGATGTGTGTATTCATCTGAGATGCCCATTTCTGAATTGGGTCTTTAAATTTGAGGGCCCTGTTATATCTTAGTTCTTTATATATTCTAGATGACTTTTTATAAGTATTTTAATTTTATTTCCCTAAGAAAGAGCTTGCATTAAACCTGCCTGTGTATTTTGAATACATTTAAAAGGTTTATACACATTTAGATGAATTGTAGAGTCATAGGAAAGTTGAATGGCAATGACCAACGTTTCCCATATATTCTCTTTTCTCAAATTTTCACATTCTCACTCCATCTAGAGCCATGGCCATAAGGTTATATTTGCTGCAATCAGTGGTCCAAAGCTGAAAGTCCTTACTTTACATCAGGACTCACTCCTTGGGTTGATATTCACTAAATTTTGTCAAATATATAATGACATTATTTTGTTATCATGCATTATAGATTTATTATCCAAAGAATTCTTTGTGCTCTGTGTACTCAGCCTTCCTTTCAGTTTTTGAGTTTTTATTTTGCATTTTTGACCTAAGTATGCTTTTCTTTTTATTTTCTTCCCATTTGCATTCGTGAGCAGCCAGACCATCCCTGTCTCAGGTGCATTAAGTGAACTTCCATGTGTGCATATATTTGGAGGGTTTTATTTGAATTTATGACTCTGTTGTATCTTTTCTCCAGGAATAGTTTGCTCACTTAAATAGTAAATATAATTCTATTCTTAAATAGTCAAAGGTCAATACTGTCCTTTTGAGTTTACACGTTTTATTTTTCCTTCATATAGAATAAAATACAACTAACATTATCCTAATATTTATTATGTGCTTAACACCATGGTAAATGGTTTTACATGTATTATCTCCTATTACCTTATTAATATTTATTATTCTTTTTATTCATTGAATAGAGAATCTCACTATGCAATTCAGACTCATAGTGATCCTCCTGTCTCAGCCTCCTCAGCACTGGGATTACAGGGATGCACCACCACGATGGGTTTCTAGCTAGGCACAGAAACCTGTGGTCCAACACAGCATGCAGTGCTGGGGATGAAATTTGGTCACCGGGCTTGCCGGACAGGCACTTAGACTGCTTAACTATCTCCCCAGCCTATAATCTTATTAATAGATATTTGCTTAATGCAAATAATATTGATGGGAAAAAGCAACACTGAAGCAGAACAGTAAATAATTTGGCTTGAGTTTCTGACTTGATGCCTGATGCTTGTGGTCCGATAAACTCATGTCTACCTAATCATACCATTGATTAAGGGCCATTTTGTTTTCAGAAATTGACTTAATGACTCACTCAGTGATAAGCACTTCAGACTTATGCAATAACAGCTTTGATAAGGAGATTACCTGTCCAAGCTCCCCTTCTAAATTCCTCCTAGCAACTTTAAGGTTCAGATGGAACAAGGGCACTCATTCAATTGATCCTGCCCAATGTGTAGTATCCCATTGCTACATGAGTTTTGACCATCTTGAATGAATATTTTGAAACTCTTAAATTTATATGTAGATCAAGTAGACATAATTGTTGATGAAGCTAAGAGCTAGTGGACCTAAATGCCTTTAATTGGTCACTGTTATGATGCTTCACATGAATTTTACTGAAACAAATACACAAACAATAAATCAAAGTGCCTGTTAATGTTATGTTACTAACAATGAACTTTTCTTTCCTGTAGCTTGAGGCATCTGGCAATGGTGTGTAAAAATCCATTTCAGTCTCTCAAAAATAAATTGGAATTAGTGTGAGTGCATAGGTAGTGGGTACACTGATACTGATCCTATCACTGCCGCTCCTTGTACATTCTCTTTGCCTTTGAGAAACTGACATATTAGAAGGGAATACTCATTAAGAGACAGATTTGTTCATGTGCTTCTCACTTATTTCTATAAAACACAATCATATAGAGAAACTTTATCTTGGAAAACATGTAGTTAGCATGATTGACTATTTTAGCTTCGGTGGGCCACTGGACCATTAAACTGCACCCTTTAGCTGTCAGAGTCAATTCAAGCTTTAATTAAATTGCCCTATGGCCTGACCTTAAAGAAGAAATGTCACAGGACTTCTCAGGTATTAACATGATGGTTACTCTTCAAACAGAGAGAAGGAAAGGGAACTTTTATAAAATTGGTTTGTGTAAAACCCCCATTTTGTATACTTTAAGGTTTTACAAATATCAGTTCATTCTGAACTTTAGTCTTTCTAAATTTTTGTGTATATCACTTTTGGGTCCACCTTCTTGTCCAATGCTCCTTTTTACTCTTATGAATGAAACAGCACAATTATTCGATGAACAGTTTAGTAAGCCCCATGTTAAATCCTCAGGTTGTCCCAGTAAGCCTAATGCTTACCTTTCAGTAGAGAATGAAAGGAGCCATAAAGGACATTAAATAAACTAGGACAGCAGTGAATGAGGTTCTATTGATTCAGGGCTGGAAAACAACATAGAAAAAAAAAAAAAAGTAGAAAACACAAACTTTTCAGGAGCAGAAGAACAGGAAAAGTATTGGTTTAGTCAGCAGGACACAGGTGGGAAGAGATTTGGAGAGGTAAGAGACAACAGCTATCAAATTTCCTGCAAAGTATTCTAATACCGGTAGTTACTTTCTTTAATCTGAGATCAATGGAAGTTTTTTTTTTTTTTTTATTTTATTGAAATACAAACGTCAATCAGACAGTGTTAAGACACCTTAATGATACAAATTTGATGAATTAATATATTGCAAACTGTTTTCATAACGTTTTGGTATTGTACAAGGTGCATACATGATATTATATTTACCGATATTATTTTAGCAGATATCTCTTATCAGTGAACTAAGGGTGTAGCTGTTTACTTATCTTATTTTTTTATACCTGAATTATATCAAAAATTCAGTAATTATTTACCTAGTGGATGACCATAGTACTAGAAGCCGACATAATATCCTGTCCAACCACCATTAGTGCAGATCTTGCCTCTCATAGAATTATGTAGAAGCACAGCGTTATTTATCCCAACTGTACTGTCTATACACACACATCATGATTTTTTCTTTCTACACCCCTTCCTTTGTCTACACCTGTCAAATGTGGGCACTTCATTGACATTCAACTAACTTAGGTACTTGAACTCGACACCACAATCCAACACAGTCCAGCATTCTGCAACCATAGTGAGTTATTCAAAGAACTTGTCGACCATAGCCATTTACAGCTCAGCTTAATATTATGGGCTCACGATGTATACTTCATTTTTATACTTTTCTGCTGGATGGTTAAGACCTACATAGATCAAGACTTATATACCAACACGTGAACTTTATATTTCCTATGTGGTCAGTGAAGTCCTCTCAGGGTTTGCCTTGTAGTCCTGTACATTATTCTGTAATTCCTTAGTCTGTGTCATCCATGTGGATGAGTCACAGCCAATGCTTGACCAGTTTGCTCTCTGTGAGAGCTTGAGAGAAAGTTTTCTCTTCATGTGACTCTCCCCACGCACACTTTAGAACTTCAATCTCTTTCCTCTGTGGCTTCATAATCTCCTTGTTCAGAAAATTTGGAGCTCAGCTATGAGGAAACAATCCAACATTCAGGTGACTGAAGCATACAGAACACCAAATAACTTCAACCCAAGTAGAAACACACCGAGACATATAATAGTTAAGATCACAGAAATTGAACACAAAAATCATATACTGAAAGCTGCTAGAGAGAAGAAGGAGCTCACATTCAAAGGAAAACCCATCAGAATTACAGCCGACTTCTCTACACAAACAATGAAGGCAAGGAGAGCATGGAGCAGAGTTCTTCAAGTCCTACACGAAAAAAAATTCCAGCCCAGACTACTATACCCTGCAAAATTCTCTTTCAAGTTTGATGGAGAAGTGAAATACTTGCACGACAAAGAACAACTAAAGAATTTCATGATGACAAAGCCATCCTTTCACAGGCTGCTGAAAGAGGTTCTAGAGAGACACCACAACGACCAGAACTCCATGCAAGAGAATGGAAGGAACCCACTAAACAGGACAGTCAATTAAACACAGGTTACAAAGGAGTAAACAATACCAGCTAAATATCATGACAAACATAAGTCAGCACATTT